>APFE031457984.1:43022-62506 GCA_000404065.3 Pinus taeda | reverse complement strand
ATGAGGTTCCAAATAACGCGCATTCTCCAACTATCTCCAAAAGGACGAACACAATAGATCGCGAAACTAAGACACCAATGTCCCGAGAACCAGAAGAGATGAAGGAGATGCAAGATAAAGGAAGTTGGAAGACCATAGAGAAGAAAAAGAAAGCTACATCACCAATCTCGCCAAGAAAGACAAGGAGTCAGACAATTAGAAATTAAGAAATTATGGGTCCGATAGACCAATTTGGTCTCAGTGGACGTTAACCACCATCATCATCATCATCATCATCATCATTGATCCCGATATGCCAATGTAAAAACTCTGTTCTGCTCTCTTTTGGGCTGCATTATTGAATGTTTCGAGTTTTTTCAGAAAGATCAAATTCTTTGATTTTCAGTGTTTGATGATTCTAAGCTTGAATGTTGTGCGCTTTGATTTTGCTGCAGGACCGATGAAGCAAGGCAGCCACTGTCCCGAAAAGTGCCAATTCCTTCAAGCAAAATAAATCCATACCGAATGGTCATTGTAATTTGACTGATAGTGCTGGGTATTTTTCTCCGCTATCGTCTCCTGAATCCAGTGAAGAATGCATATGGGCTCTGGGTCACTTCTATCGTTTGTGAAATCTGGTTTGCCTTGTCATGGAATCTTGATCAGTTTCCCAAGTGGTTGCTTATCAGTCGTGAAACGTATCTTGATCGACTGTCATTAAGGTATCTTCGACATAAACACACTAGCACTTGGTATCAACTCATGCCCTAAATTGTAATAAATGAACGGGAATTATTTTGGAAACGCCAGATACTTGCATAGACTTACATTTCAAAAATATAGACGAGGCCTTACTTTCTATTATTTTGTCAGGTACGAACGAGAAGGCGAACCATCAATGCTTGCACCTGTTGACCTCTTTGTGAGTACTGTGGATCCACTGAAGGAGCCTCCTTTGGTTACTGCCAATACAATATTATCAATCCTTTCAGTAGACTACCCTGTAGACAATGTGTCTTGTTATGTCTCTGATGACGGAGCGTCTTCAGAGTGTCTACCAAACACACTGATGCATGCCTCTCTCACCTGCTCAGATACGTACTGCTTAATTAATGTTTCATTTTCATCCCCTGCACAAGGTTGACAGTTTTTCAACAGCCACATTGCCAGGTTGAAATTTCGAAAGTCCGAGGAATCAGCGCTTTGAATGGCCACCATAAGCTTTAAAGGATGGCATCTATTGAAGATGATGGGAGTATTCTCTTCTTAACCTCTCTGCCTCTAAAGCAAGCTCTGTGAATGGGATTATTTTCTTCTTAACCTCTCTGCCTCTAAAGCAAGCTCTGTGAATTCTGCGCACGCTGGAAGATCCACATCGATAGGTTGTTGAGTAGACCTTGTAGCCATCAATTCCTCTTCTTGATCATGCATTTGCTCAAACCGTGCAGTAATTATAGGATTCAGAGATGTCCTCAGAGACTGCTCCACAACGCATCTCCTGCACTTGCACTTGAAACCCCAGTACTTGCACTAGCTTGGGCGCTGTAAAAACAAGGGCGCTGTAAAAACTCTCTCCGGCAGCGACTATAGCTACGGCAGTGGCTCCCTTGTTTTCTATTTACAATTGAAATTTATTCTAATCTTCGCTCTAAATTTAGCGTTATAATGGTAATATATCCATGTTAGAGGTCTATTATTAAATAGATAATAGGTATAGAATATAATGACTTGTGTCTCCAATCTCATTGTTTTACATAGGTAATGGAGTTCTTTTAACAGAATGTGATTACACTTAAAACTAAAATGCATTTATACATAAGTCTTTGCTATGTTAATAATTTTTAGTTTAATGTGAATAGAACTATTAATATATATAATATGTGTTAACATGCTCGCATTTACATTTTTAATATGGAAAGGTTAACTTAGTCAAATTTAACTAAAATGAGAGGGAACAATAAATTGGTTTTCAACTTGAGATACTTTATAAATTTAACATTAGAAATAGGGGACATTTTGGTATTAACTTAATTAGAGTAATGGTTGTTGAAAATAATACTGAGAGGGGAGGTGAATCAGTATTATCTAGTCCTTTTAACAATTCTTCCTTATTTATACTTTGAATTATTCTTGCATATCAGTACCATAAAACAATGAGCATGAACAAGAAAAACAGACAGTCACATCAAAGAACACCAGATATAAGGTGGAAACACAATGTGGGTGAAAACCACCTGCTGCAATATGTCTCTATCTTCTTGCAAATTAGAAACTCCTTTTATAATGGTCTTGTACTGGTGCAGTCCTTTACTAGTACACAGGCTGCAACCTGCAGAGAGCTGCAACTCTCTCTCGTTTTCCAGTCTCTCCTGGAAGGGAGCTACAACCCCCTACTTCTTTTCAAGGATCACTTTTCATAAATTTTCAAACTAGATCCATATACATCAATTGATCATCAAATACATGAAAATTACACATTCAGCTGCAGTAACTAGATCAACAAAAACAGAACTGAACCGAGAACACCTTATCAACAGAAAAATTCAGTCAACAGAAGACAGATACGCAGTTTTCTTTTCACTGGCCTGCGTCGCTACACACTTCACCCTCTGCTTCTCTGCGTATAGCCGCAAAGCTCCTTCTGCTGCATTGCGTGACCACACACTGCTTCTTCTACTGCGCTGCACACAGTACGCACCCCAATACACTATCGCGCCGCATACTTCACTAAAGCCACGCACCCAAAGACACTATCGCGCTGCGTACTGCCACAGTAGGCACGCACCCAAAAGAACTATCGCGCTGCGTACCTTTACTATGCGTACGCACCTGAACCACTGCTGCTCTGCATACCTACGCAGTCCGCCTGTTTCTGCTCTGCGTACCCATGCAGTCACCCTTATTCTGCTCTGCGAACCCACGTAGCTCGCCTTCTTCTGCTCTGCGTACCTACGCAGAGGCACCATTAAATATCTGCGTACATCAGATTAGGGCCGAATTTGCGGATCACCAGTGTGCTACAGTTAGCCGGATGCCCAGATCTGATCAAGCGCTCGAGAGATCACCCTTCACAGATTCGCTTTCCACTTCACTTTCATATAGATCAAGTTTTTTGAAACAATAACCCAATATTTCAGATCTTAAGATATTCAACCCAAAAGCATACATAAGCCAAATGATCTCCTTTGCTTTATATAGGCAAGCTCTTCCTCAAAACAAGGATCATGGGGCTCAATAATAATAATAAAATAAAACAATACCACGGGCCAAAACCATGATAACACAATACTGTCGGTTAAATACCAAGGGTTAAACACAAGGAACCCCATGTGTGCGCTTTTTACTGCCTTGAAGTGTGTGCACAGGGGTACGCACCTCAGGAATGGGTAACCTACGTGTCTGGATGTGGTCCCTGCACGGCGTACTTGCGGGTATGCACCTTCTAAACTGTTCTCCTGCGTACTCCTTAATTTTCATCATATTGAGAGCCTTGCCATGGGTGTTGTCATTAAGTACAACATCTGTAACATATAACCTCATCAGAGACATATTGCCAACACTATTTGCAACCACCTTTGATATTATCTTGTAAACCACATTGCATAGAGTGTAGAGCTGTAACAAGGGTCTTTTTCACCTCTAGTTATCTCACATTACAAGTCAATCCGAGAGCGTTTTGTTATTGTAAAGGGTATCTCGATTTGAGGCTATTTGTCAGAGTAATGCTTAGTAGTATAGGTCTAAGAAATACAAGAGTAAACGGATGCTAAGCTATGCTAAATTACTTTTGCATAAAGAAATCACACGCGGCAACTTTGTCAGTCAAGGGTATGGAAGCAGTAACCCATCCCTCTAGAAACTGATGAAGGAAAAGGAATTAGAGTATGGATCAGGGATCTGGGAGCATAATAGCGTCTGCTGTGTCTCACGACAGCCTTGATCCTCCTCCCACACCAAACCAATGAATGCAAGTAAAAAGGAACAGCAAGAAAGCAGAATGGAACAGCAATTCAGAAATGGAACAGCAGTAAAAAGGAACGGCAGGAAAGAAACTAAATCTCGCGAGTTTAACACTCTCAATTCTTGGCATCAACTTACATACAAAGAAAGAGCAATCTTTTGTACAAGTAGATAGTTTAATCAAATGGAACAGCAAATTACCATAAACAGGAAACGTCAATCATATATACACATAATCTGAAATGATTACCAGTAGTCCATTACTCCAACCATATGTAGCTGAAACATTCCACTTATAAATTCTGTAACGGAAGTGAACAATTTAGAACAATGTTATGTGATCAATTCTGGAAATATGCTGTAAACTTGTTACAAAGATTTACAAAAGGAAAACGACTGATGAACGAGTATGGAACAGCATGTAAGTATATCAGATTATTGAGAACAATAAACAAACCACACAAAGCCAAACTGTAATGATACAATCAGCCAGTGTCTGTTGGAGCCAGGCCCTTAGCTTCCAATGGCACACCGCCGTAACTTACTTCAGATGCAGGGAGAAAGTAACACCAAATATATTATATTAACACATCAATGATAGTACAACAAAACTAAGTCTCAAAGAGACTCGATAGTCTGAGTTTAACCAACTGTGCAGCCTGTAAACAGAAAGTAAAGATACAAGATACAAGATACTCCAGACGTCCCCGAAGTCTTCAATGCTTCCCCTTTTTATACAAGTAATGGCGGATTTAACTAAACAACAAAATGATTGAAAGTAACGATCCCTCAGGATCAAAGATCCTGAGGGATCTGTTAAACTGTTAACCCCTTTCTTTTCTCTGCCTAGCCTTCCGAACTGACAGTCCTTCATCTCGTCCCGGATTGATCTGCCTTATTTACTCACCCTGGTCTGGACTTTATTTGGTTTTAGAGGGACAGCCGTTATCTTCTCATGGAATTCTCGTTTTGCACCGCGCCTTCCTACTTTTGTCTTTTCCTGCATAGAGAAGATAACTTTTAGTGATTGGGTCATTCGTACTTATTCTCATTACATTCTCCTTATTTTATAACAAAGAAAAGGTTACAACTATTGCTTGAAACACCACTAAGTTATTCGTTAAAACATACCTTTCCAATGCTCTACACAGGGCTTCTAAGAATACTAACTCAACCCACCAAGGGCTTCCAAACATTTGTCCAACCAAGGCTTCCAGGACTAGTAACTCAACCCAAATTGTTACAGGGCTTCTAGAGCATTTATCCAGCTAGGGCTTCCAGGAACTAATAACTCAACCCAATCTAAAGAAAACATGAGAACCAACTAGAAAAATAAAGAAATAAACCCACAACATCATGGATATCCAGGAAATGGAAAGGCTACGAAAATCCACTACCAATCTAGGAAATCCTCCATGCCAGTGACAGATCATAACCAAGAAGCCCCATGCATGTCGAAACTAGTGAGGAAAACATACATGCAACTGAGTACACGCAAGAAAAACCCACTGCAGTTGTTGATCTTGATGTCCTCTTACACTTTCCTGCTCTTCCATTGCCTTCTTGAGCAAAAAACCCAAGTATGAAACACTCCTCCAAGGGTGCTCCAAGAAAAATATGTGTCTAAGAGTATGAGAGAGAGAGAGAGAGAATAGAAGAGAGCTCCACCAAAACCTATCAAAATATGACCAATTGATCCTCAAAAGCCTTTTTATTAATGAGGCCTCTATTTTCTTCATTTTCCATTATTTTCATTCAATTTCCTCTCACATGCAACTTATGACCTTTCACCTTCCTTTCTCCTAATTTCCTTTATTTTCACAAATAAAATGCCAATAAATGCCTCTTGCCTTTCCAAAGCCTTTACCATTTCTTTTGCCAATTTCCTTAGCCATAATAAATCAAATGAACACCCACTAGGATGTTTTCCCACCATTCAGCTTGGAATACGTGTCCCATGAATCATGACCGTGGTCTTATAGATTCTTACATGGGTTTTTAACCAGGGTTGTTAGAGAACACCCCCCCCCCTACACTTGGGGGAACACCATCCTCTATGTTAAATGACACCTATAACCAGCAAGACCATTGAAAAAAAACATACTGCCCATGGAGCTTTATAACATAGCTCATTGTAGTATTTACAATGACCATCTACTAAAATATGACAAACATACCATCTACTAGATATTTGTAGCATGACTCATTACGGTATTTACAATAATAATCAAATATACACACACATTTTCTTCACCCCAGCATATAATCATACTATCTATGGAGCTTTATAAATCCAGCTTGATACAATATTTACAATAATATACACATATACACATATGCACATCTACTCAACCGGAAAATAAAAGGATACTTTACTTGCATCTGTAACAAGGGAATATAGAGGCTCACACCCCCACCCTCAAAGTAATACCATGATTCACCTCCTTCCCAGGTAGTCCAAAATCCACTACAAGGTCAAATCTACATCCAATGTCCAGTGCTACAATTGAGTGCCACTTTTCCTCTCAGTGAATAGTTACCAACTCATTGTTCAAGGGAACACTCCTAATGTGCATCTGATTCCATCTGGCAATGCTAGTCACCAAAAAAAATCCATTCTCGGCCTCTTCTTATCTACTACATAGTCCCTCAGGCAATCCAGTCACCCCCTTCCATGTAGTCACACACATTCTAAGTTCCACTGGAACCCCCATCGTGGGAATTCAATCCCTTGGCAAGGCTTCTTCACATCAGAAGATGCAAAAATCAAGACATATCGTTGCCTTAAAACCATCATATCGTTCATAGAATGCTTCTGGAAATCAATGGACATTATTGGGTACCAGTGTCCCATAATGGCCCTGCTCCTGAAGTGCTTTACTAGCATATTGCTACCCGTTCTAATTTATTTTTCTTTTGTTGCTAATTCTTGTAGTAAGTTTCAACCACCCAACCGGGAATTTCATGCTTTCTTGTACCAAGTACATAATTTCCATTAGATTCAAAATAAATTGAAATAACTTCTAATCGTACCTCATTGGTGGCCCATAAACAAGGTACACTTGCAATTCTCTGTGCTTCCTGTCACAATAATTCAAACTAACATCTTTGACCAAATCCGCATGTATAACATGTCACATTAGGTTAGCTCAAAACAAAACCATCATACATCAAAATCATAAATCACATGTAACCATCATAAACCAGAATCATAGATCACATGTAATCATCATAGACCAAAATCATAAATCACATGCATAATAAACCTAAAATAAAATACTGATACTTATCCTTTAATCAATCCTTACCTTCTACCTTTGTCCTTATTTTGTACGCACACTGGATTGATTGTCATACCTGACAAACACCCAGTACCTTGTCCTCAACTATGTACATGTTATCACTCAGGTTGTTCCCCACTTCCTGTAGGGAATACAACCGGGGTAACCACTAACCAATCTTTTAGCTGCAGGTCCTAGCCTACCTGCAACCAGAGAGGGCTCTCTCTTTGTAATCTAGTTTTGTTTTGAAGTGTTTTAGGCTAGTTATGATGAACAGGGTTTGTTTTTAAGTTTGTTGGATGGTGATCTCAGACAGAACTGGGATGCAAGTATATAACTGTTTTTTCCATTGGGCAATGGAGTCAGTGAAAATGTAATCGTTGAAAGAGTTTCTTGGTGAAATGGTAGTGCTACAGAGCAGGATAGGCAGGCTAGAAACAATTTTCAAATCTAGAAATGATGGAATGAAGTCAGGGAATGAAAGGAAATCGAGAATCTTTCATTATACTGGCAGAGGGAAAGTGTATGAATAATGTGCAGGAGCAATTAAGAATTCCTAAACAATTTTCAAAATGGAAGAATTAGTGCAAATATGAGCAGTTAAGAATTCATATTCATGACTAATCCTGAAGAAAACATATTTAATAGCAGAGATTGAACATAGGGTGCATTCAAACAAATCCTATGCTATTCTTCTTCTCTGTTATTAAGATTATGAAACATAAATGAAATTTACGAATATAGAGAACATAAAACACAGTTTAGTATAGCTTATTGTTCCAAAATATGACACAAGAATTATGTAGCAGGTCCCAGAACATCCAATCCACCTTCAGATCATTCAGACACAGTGAACTTCAACGGCCATTTTGTATTGATACAGTCTAATATGTTACAGCACAGTTCAGAAAGAAGAAATCATCAACCCACAATACATCTCTTTTACAAGTATATATAGGAGTTTTTACAAAATATCCCATAGGGAAATATCTGGACATCAATGTATCCATCTACCCTGACATAATTAATGACCATTTGTGGAAAAATCACGCAGCAATAACTGAGGAATTAAAAGCTCTTTACTCGTTGTGGCAGGTGTCCTGTGTGCTGTTGACCCTTTGACTCTGGCAGTTGGTGGGTGACCGCTTCCTTGAAATGTTGTCCTGTAGTGTTGTCCTGTGGTGCTGTGACTGTTGTCCTGTGACACCTGTTCTGTGCTTTTGAATATTAGTGCGAATTTCACCCAGTGTTAATTTGAATTTTCTAGTAGCTGAGCCATATAATGCAACTTGCTCATGTAGACAATAGATGAGAAGAGAATCAAACTACTTTAAAATCTGAAGTAGACTTTGCCACCAATCCTCAGTTGGCAATTGATGTTTTCTTAACTTGTATAATGTTTCATCAGCTTCAGTGTAGGTATAATAATTAGGCCAAACTGGAAAAGGTGTGATACCTCATGCTCTATGTAAAACAAATCCTCCAGCTTGTCATATAAACTCTGCCCTATGGGAGGGACTGCTTCTTCTGTACTGCTGGATGATGCTGTGATTTGATTTTGTATGAATGTACTTAGCCTGTTTTCATACTGTTCTTGTTTTAGTAGCCTTCCAGCACTAATAACCAGGCTGGGTAAACCTTTGGCTTGCAAATTTGCAAGTCTCTGTCTAAAAGAATTTACCTCTATCTGCATTTCCTGACATTTCCTTTCTATAGTTTGGAAAAAATTCCCCATGGTCAAAACTTTCTTGACTCTTACTATAGTCTTTGTCCTGTTCTAGATGTTTAGTGCTGCGAGCTAGTCACCAGTGCTAGTATTCAAAAAGTAAATCAATCGATTGGCTTGCTCAGGCTTATCTGCTAGTAATGTTCTGGCTTTATGAGTTTCATGCTGAGCTATAGCCATCAATTCTATTTGATCAAAAATGGTTTGTATTCTTGTCCATTTCTCAGCAAGAGATTGGCCAATTTTATTCCACAAAATTGTTTTTATCTCAGTCAGGGTTCTATGGAGAGTGAGGTCTTTCTCCAAGGCCTTTATCTTATTTTCTAGGGCCTTTACTTCCCTAGTTTTCTCAGCAACTATCATCTTTGACTTATCATAACTAGCCTCAATCTTGGCTAGCTTTTCTTTGGTTTCCTTCATCTCTACCATTTGTAGCTCTAGAGCTTTAATCTCTTTCATCATGGCCTCCATGCTCAAGCTGGCCTCTTGCACTGCTACTACTGTTGGATCTGTTGAAGTTGATGCACCTGCTGCTGAAGTTGAACCTGGGGGAGGTGCTGCTGTAGTAACTATTGTTGAGGGAGCTGTAATTATTGGAGCTGTTACTATTGGAGTAGTTTGGGATGGTTGAGGGGCCAACTCTGGCTGTTTCCCTCGTTGAGATTCCTCCAACGCTTTCTCTGTTTCTAATATTCTTTGATTCATCCTCATAAGTAGGCTTACCACATCCTCTACTTCTTGTTGTTGTGCTACTTCTGCAGTTTGAGGATGTATGGTTACTGGCAGCTTCATTTGTTTTCTCAATGTTGCTATGTCTTCCTCCTTTTTTCTAATTAGGGCTTGGGTGCCGTTGGGATCTTTGGGATCGTGTCCCAACTCCATGATGATCTCCTCCAAGGATTTTATCCTATTATCCTTGGCCAAGGATGAGGATTTTTCCAACTCTAACTAAGCATAAGTATTATATAAGGAGTTCTGCAATCTGTGGGCTACTAGAGCCTTGTCTGCCAATGTAGAATAAACCATTTCTCCCGTCTGCTTATGTCACTCAATCTGGTCCAAAGGATGTATATCTTTTTCCAGGACCTCCAGATTGGTTCTGATGTAGTCTGCAGCTGACTGTGGCTGCTGTGTAGTAGGCCTGAAACCTCCCCACCTGGTTGTTTCTCTTGCCCCTGCTGAAAGGAGCTGGTCGATGTTTCCAAAATAGGAGGGATCTACTGCTCAGAAGTCCCCTCACCCCTGATATTTCCCATGGTCTCTTCTGTGATTTCCTCCTCGGCATAGGGGTTCAGCCTCTATCTTTTTTCTCCTTGCTGGTTCGTGGAAGTCCCTGTGGGTGTACCATCTGTTCTATCCCTCTTTTTACCTCTTTCCTCATTGTGAGGAGTTTGCAGCATAGGGATTTCAGGTGCTTTTGTTTGTGTTAAAGGGCTTTGCTCTTGACCCTTTTCCGGATTTGAGGATGGCTACTCCTCCATTGTGCTTTGTTGTTTAGAATGCTTAATTTCTTTGCCCTTTTCTGTTGATGATATGGCCTCCTTAGCTGGCTGCCTTGAAGTAGCAGTTGATGTGCTTGCTCCTACTGGTTGAGGCAGTGTGAAGGTGACCTGTGCAACATAATCCAGGTCAATTCGTTTCTCAATTTCTTTCATCTCTCTCTCTAATTTTTCTTCTTCAATGAACTCTTCATCATCTAAGGTGCCCTCTACCCATTCTGGTTGATTGGCATATTGTTCAATGTGGGGGATTGGCTGGTGCACATATCCTGAAAGCCTGTGTTTGATTCTTCTAAGGCTTATGAAGTGTTCAAGGTCATATGGTTCCTAGTAGAAGCTCTGTTTCAACATGAATTCTTGTCCTAGCATGTTGTCTGCATCCTTCCATGCCTCTTCCCTTTTTTTGAAAACAAAGGGACCCAACTGGTGTCTGATTTTAAGCTGTGCCTTCTTGTTTTTCCCATGGAAATGGGTCAAGTCTGCATTACTGAATTGCCTGAAATATTCCAAGGAAAAAAGTCTCATAGGGACATATCTTGGCAGCTTATAGGGAGACAACTCACAGCCATAAATTCTGATCACTATGTGGTTTTGGTAGAAGTATCAATCACCAATGTTGTAGCCTTTAGAAATATGCAAGATCCTTTGCATTTCAACAGTAAGTCTGGTAGGAGGAGTCACCATTAATAGGCAAGTAGCTAGATAAATGAATAGGTCAATAAACTCACAATATGTGTATGAAGAATAGTGGACTTTATGGAAAACTGAGGTCCAATAAATAACAAATCTCCTCTCTCCTTTTGGGTCTAATCTCCTGAGAGGAACCTTGAAAATATCTGGGTGATAGTAGAGCAGCAGGTGGTATATATAAGAGGTGTATTTAAACACTCTTCTCTCTCCATCATCATGAATTGTTCATGTATCTTGTTTGCTATGAATGTGGCATAGTCATACATGACAGCAGGGGGCTGCCCTGGAGTGAATATGGTTAAGAGAAAAAATACAGTCTCATCCACAAATTCTCATGTTTTGCATCTAGGATGTATGAAATCATGTCCACCATGAGCTTGCCTGTTTCATTAAATGAGGCCTGATGATAGGGAGGAGGATGATCATATTGACACTGTGGATCCATAAACAGCTGACCTACTCTTGATATTTTTGCCTTAGAGAGCCTTGCACCCTGATCCAGCAAGAGTTTCATTGTGAGGGGAACCAAAGGCTGAGGAGGCCCAAAGTTCAGCATTTCATTTATGGATTGAGGGGTGATATAGAAGAGCACAGACCCATCTGGACTGAGAATTTCTCTCAGAGTGGGCTCATAGTGTGCATGGCATAAATGAATGAAATCAGGTAGCACATTGACTGATGGTAGGTAATAGATGGGCATACTGGATTGCCAAATTCCTAGAATATCAATGTTATTTCTGTGATTGTGTTTGAATTGGCACACAGCTTTGAGGTGAGAATTAAGGCCCATCATATCTTTGATCTGAAAGTCTCTGTCTGCTAATGGTAGCCACTCCAAGTCCATGTGTGGAGCATTTAAAGGAGTAATGTTCAAGGCTACTGGAGTCTCCATATCTTATACTGCTGGTATTGATTGCAATGTAGGTGTAAAAAACCAACAGGAAGTAGAGTTCAAGCTCAGAAGATATTGTGACAGGTATAAAAACTTATTTTTATTTCAAATGGACCTCACTGTACAGAGTTTATGGCAAAATACAAAGTTGCATCACTCAGACTGGGTATTTTACATAAATTGGTTGAAATTAGAGGTTCTATGGACACAATGTCGAGAGAATGGAGTCTGAATTTCGCCTGAGGGGCACAAGTTTGCAGAGGGAAAGGGAAATTAAGGATTCCCCTTTAGGAAAATAGGTTACAACCAGTGGAAAACAGGATGTTGGAGTAATTTGACTCAATAATTTAGCGATTTCTGTAGTTTATGGGCGAATATGGACGCAGAGTATGTGTCGGAATAGCTTGGTTTGCAGAGGAAATGAGCTTAAAGTGCAGGTTTGTGAGGTTGTAACATCTCAAATGGTAAATGTAGGACAGTGAGTGATTGGTAGGAGCGCCGTTGGGAGGAATCACAGGTTCATTTGGCAATTATAAACAAAGAAGTATAACAACAAGGCTTTCGGGTGTAAATCGGGTAAATACCTGTTTATGAGGGCGCTGAGGGTACTTGACATGTGCAGGTC
Source organism: Pinus taeda (assembly GCA_000404065.3). NCBI lineage: Eukaryota > Viridiplantae > Streptophyta > Pinopsida > Pinales > Pinaceae > Pinus > Pinus taeda. Next base: position 49,854 of record APFE031457984.1, on the reverse strand, counting down.
GAGCTATGGAGTCGGGCTGCGGAGCTGAATTGCAGGTTGATAGGCTGTAGAAGCTCCAGGAGTGAAATAGTGAAAAATGCATGCATGTTCTTTGTAAATACAACGAAATAGAAATATACGAAAAACCATCGTTTTCATGACTTTTAACCCATTTTGGACCTTTTGGCGCTTTTTGGCGCTTTTCTAGGATGACATCATCATGACGTATTTTTTGTCATGTAGCGGGTACAGATGATGACATGGAAGCTGATGTAAGTGCTGACATGGCACATGACAAAGTGGCAGGGTGATGAAGTCAGCAGGTGACCTGCCATAGGTACAGTGCAGTGGCAGGCGACGTGGCGGCATTGTCATGTAGTGACGTAGGCAAGCGGGGAGGGCGGTAAGCGGTTTGCGTCGGACCACTTTTGGTACGGGAGTGGTATGTGTCAGGGGTGGCCCGATGCAATAGGGTGTCAATAGCTGTCCCGGTGTACGACAGTGAAACCGTCGACCATCGGGTACTATCATACCACTACAAAGGGGCACCCGATATGCATGCAGGCCGTTGAATCTGAGAGAGCCGATCCTACGGTGGACGAGAGGGCAAAACGATCGGGGCTTAGCATAACAGCGTGGCCGATAAACGTCAATTTTTCACGGCTTCGGGTGGGCTTTAGACTTTAGGTTAAGGATTAATGTGTTTCGGCACAGGACTGCGGTTTTTCGTTTAACCAAGTATTAAACAAAATCCATAACAAAATGTATGCGTGGAGGGTGATAAGGTAAAGTTATTTATTTAACAAGGTGTTAAATAAATCCTAAGGGTAAGTGAACGCGGAAAGGTTAACATAGCGTCCCAAATGGACCTAATGTTTCTCGACTTTTAGTATTTGGCTATAGTTGCCATGGGGTGGAATATTTAGTATTTTTGGGGTTTTTATATAGTTTCTTGTAGAATAGGGGTGGGGAAATGATTTAGGGAGCTAGATAATAGGGTTAGATGTTAATATGAGTTCTATGGAATGAAAAGGAAGGGATGCATGCTAAGTTTATAGAATGGAAACTTGAGTATAGAGAAATGAATGGATTGTGAAAAGGTCATTTTTACACAAGAAATGTGGCTTCTTTTCACTAAGTCAACTCAGATGTCAACTTGGTTTTTAATAAGAATGGAGTGGAACTAGACTATTTGGGCAAATCCCAAGGTCCTTGAGGGGATATTAGTGAATGATTTCTAGGGGAATGAAAGGGGAAGTTAGTCATGCTTCCACTGTTGTACCTTCAAACAACTACCATGGTGCTAATCCCATAAGTGAGATAAGTCCTTCTTGACAAGACCACAAGTGATTACCAACCTGCTTCTGCAACCTCAAACTACCTACCCAGCCTAATATACCTACCATTTTTTCTTCCTTTGCATTGGGTGCACTTGAACTGTCAAACCCTGATTGTCCTTTTTTATTTTGACTATCCTCCTATCTACAAGTACCCTTATCTCTTCCAAGGGCCCAGATTAAGCAGTTGGGCTCCTTAAATTTTCTACCTAGCTAGTCATCTTCCAAGCTTGAACTGTTTGGACATATATTCTTTCTCTATTCTACAACAACAATTCAAAACATGGCATGGTCCAGATTGAACTGTTGGGCCATCCACCAAATGTAATAAGTAGTAGTACCTCCACATGTTGAACTTGTAGAATAAGATAGCATTGGCATTTTAACTAGCCACTTTCTTGGTCTTTGGTTTGGGGTTCATTTTCATTATTTTTTCTGACCAATCGATTTTCTTTCCTTTTCATTATTCTTTTAAGGCATACCCTCTTTTCATATTTTAATTTTCTTTGTCTGTTTATACAAAATATGGAACCTCTGCAGCATGTAGGGATGAACATATTTAGCACTTCCACTATCAATCATGAAAAATGAAACCTATTGGTATAGGAATCTAACAGTACATATACACATAGTTTGCATCACACACATACAACCACACACGAAATACAACACCATGCAATACATGCACCTACACCTGACATACAACACATACACCTACACCCAGTGAACAACGCAACACAATACATATGCCTACATCTGGTTTACACCACCACACAATACATACACCAACACCTGATGTACAACAAAATACATCATCTATAACCAATGTACAATGCCACACAATACATGTACCTATACCTGGTGTACAACACAATACAATACATGTACTACATAGAGTACAACACAATGAGCACACATGTTACGATACCACAACTACACAATGCACATACATAGTACTGCATGTACAAAACATAACATGTATGACATGCACATAATACCACATGTACACTAGTACCATATGTACAACATGTACACATTACCACCTATACACAACATCACCTGCACAACTTGTACACAAACATCACATGTACACAACACCACCTGCACAATGTGTACACAACACCACATATACATCGTACCACTTGTACAATGTGTACACAATGCCAGTTGTACATAACAACACATGCATGTCATATACATGACACAACATGTAAACAACGCCACATGCATCACATGTATACAACACCACCTGCACACAACACCACATGTACAACATGTACATGGCACCACATGCTCACATCACCACTTCTACAATCATATACACAACACCATATGTACATAGCACCACATGTACAACATGCACACAACACCATATGTACATATCACTGTATATACAACATGTACATAACACCCTATGTACACAACACTACGTATACAACATGCGCACAACACCATATGCACATAACACCGCATATCCATCATGCACACGGTACAATAGGTACATAGCACCGCATATCCAACATGTACATAGCACCATCTATACCCAACACTACATATGCAATATTCACACAACACTATCTATACCACCTTTTACATAACATTTCATAAAAAGCATGTCCACACACTATATATACACAACATCACATGCGCACAACACCACATATGCAACATGTACAATATATACAACATGTCCACATACTATATATACACAACACCGTATGTGCAAAACATCACAAATGCAACATGTATAATATATACAACATATGCACATAGTAGTGCCACACATCCAAAACCACATTGTCTCTACCAAAGAAACCTTGCTTCTAGTGTCTCTCTATCATCCATGCTTATCCTAGCATGTCGCAGATCTCAGTGCTTTCACTCAGTTGATGTATCCCTCAAAGTTACCTTTCATAACATAAACATATGCATAATACAAGCATACAATATCAATTCATATCCACATGATACTAACATGGTATATTTGTCATTACTACTCTCCCCACTTCATTCCCCATAAAAATAGGAACCTTGTCATGCCACTCACCTGCATAATCAATCATTCCTCCATAGGAATGATCCCTGACAACCCTGTCAGCCAGTGACATAGATACATAGATGCACGAATACATATAAGAATTAGCATAAACAATCATGATCCTCTTAGAAAACGATATGCATACATACACATATATACATATAAGCATTAGCATAAAAACAATCATGATCCATGATGACCCTGTCATACATGACATACATACATGCATACACGTATACATATACAAACATCATCATAATCATGATCACAACATAATTACCGGATATCATAAGGTCAAGGTTAAGAGAACTCCCTTTATGCATGCAACACATGCGCAACATCGAGAACAACATTTCCCAACATAGCTAAGGCATATGACGCCTCAAATCTATTCACCTTACCTTTCTCAATTACCTTTCCCATGATTGTCTTACTGTCATCCATTTACACCAATGGACCCATTTAGTTTAAATGGTTGTCATACTCTTGCCTTCAACTACCCTTATACATGCACTAGCTTCATCTGAGTCTTACATTGCCTACCAAATTTCATTCATCTCTCCCCAAGCTCCATTAACTTCCTCCTTCCCCAACCAATTCCCAAGACCCTCAAGACATAAGAGGAAAGAAAAAACTCAACAGGAAGAAAACCATGAAAACCAATAACAATACAACACTGCAAACAATCTAGCCATACACAGACGCAAACAAAACCACAATCAAGCACTACAAATCACCAAAAGACTGAAAGCACAAGACTGACAACAAATGCCATGAATCAATCCCCATGGTTCCCATTACTTCCAAGGGAAAGCTCAGCCTGAGCCTTCTTCAAGATTTCATGGTAGCCTCTTTTCCATGCAACCCCTTGCATCATACTTCCATCAACAAATAACCGTTAGTGCATAAATAAACATAACAATACACCAGTTAACTTACCTTGCTGTATCAAGCATGTTTCCTTGTAACTGAAAACATCCATGCGATCTCTCAAGGGACTCCAATTCCTTGATGGATCCAACTAAAATTAGAAACTAGCTGATATACCTATCAAATAGATATTGTGAATATAACACATATCCTCATAATGTCAGACAAAATTTAAGGTTAATAATACTTCTTGTATGAAAATCACTCATTCATTTGGAAATAGGGTTTCCAAACATAGCCAAAGGAATTATTTCCCAATTCATTTCATTTACCTTTTAATTTTTTTCAATTGAGTCTTACTATGTATTGTCACATCACCAACTGTTAGTTATATAAAAATATCAATTGTTACCTTGTCATGCTAATACCAAGCATCTTTCCTTGCAACTGCTCACACTTGTCAATCATATGTTCCAAAGATCAAGATATCATGTTTATTAATTTTACATCAACCTTTATCTAGACTAACAACTATGTCATAATCAAAATCAACTCACATTCATTACTCATAATACATAATTCTACAACTATCACCTACTTGCACTCAAGTACATGTCAGTTATCTCAACACATATGTGTGAGTAAAACCATCTTAAAACAAGATCATTTGAACACATATTCATATTATGCAATTCATCAAACATCCGACCAACTTGCAAACATACCATGTTAAATTAATAAAATATATTAAATAACTAAATAGTCAAGCATAAAATATATGACATAAGCAAAATCATACCTTAATGTATCTCAGGGGAGGATATGTTGTCTGCACAATCAATCTAGTTAGCACAATATAAATTTATAACACATCAAATCAAGCATAAATAAGATCATGATATCCATAACAGTAACTACCTAACATGTTCACATTATAAGATCATAAACATTTGCCTTTCATGCATAACAATCACATATGTATGATTAGTCTAGATTACTATGACATAATATCACAACATATTAACTCATACATGAATGTCATAACCTTAACCACTTGCATAGACTCATCCAAATTCCTATGATACATATAACATCAAGATCTTAATGCAATAACCCTAATCCTCAAGTTATTAACATATTAGAAAAAACAAGTTATATATCATGCTCATCAAAAAACATATAACCTAATCACCAAGTTATCTAACATAAAACAAAAATAGCAATGCATACAACCACAAGTTACTATCATTCCTGACTATCTGACACATGTGCATATAACTACACTAATGAACTAGCATCTATCATGTGTGTAACCATAACATCAATAGAATGAAATGCATACACATAACCATAATGCATATAACAATCCTTAACCTACATATCAACATGCCCAACATACAAACCTATATGACGACGTGCTATTGCCTTGAGGTCTAATGCACAACTTCACTTTAATGATTTGGATCTCTTGCTCTATCTTAGCCAACACATTTGCATCATAACATACAAATAACATCATGATGACCTAATTGCATAAGACTCTCGGGAACCATCCCAACCTCTTTGGTAACCAGCCCCTAGGTCCCAATGAGTTTTTAGACCAATTAACCCCCAGACTCTCCCATGCTATGGGCATGCCAGTGTCCAGAGGGCTCTCGATGCTCCCACAACATGGCATACTAGCATCTCGGGACTATTTTTCTTAGCGTTGTGCCAACGCCCCCGATATTTGAGCCAATTTTTCAAGCCCAAAGCCTAGGTCGTAGCCCAGAATTGAATGACACCTTAAGAACATAAAGATAACAAGGGAATGCTGATACAAATGTAATTACTTAAAAAATCCCTTGACTAGACCGCTACTAGCCATGATAGGAATTTTGTCAAACATATCACAAATATGTAATCTACAGGTGTAAATAATAGATCTAAGCATATGGGTCTCATACTCATCTGAGAATCGCTAAGAAGCATTGATGCCTCAACATGTTAGCTGTAATTTCATCCATTAGGCCATAGATACATTGTTCATTCAATTACAAGTAAAAACATGATGAGATCCACACATAGACATTGTAATAATACATGCTCATAAGCAACATAATAACAACAAAAACGCCAAGGAAACAATAGCCATATAATCCACATATAAACTAGTGTAATAATCATGAAAAACAAGGAGAAATAACCTCATATTAATGATGCAAACACGAAATCAGTATGAGATTACCACATTCCACCTGACTATAGACATGGCTTAGCCAAATCTCTCTTCATTAGTCACCCCCATGCCATATTCCAAGCATGAATGTGAAGTCTCATAAAGCACATCAATCAAAACCATCAAGGGCTTCCAAAGGCCAAACCACATCAACCCATCAAATAGTGATTCCACCTCATGGTCATACATCACAAAACCATCACCAGATTGATCTCTACCTAAGCCTTCCAGGGCACTAGAGAGTTTGTTCCAATTAAGGCTTCCAGGACTAGTAACTCAACCCACAGTTGTCATTGGGCTTCCAGAGCGTTTTTCAAACCAGGGCTTCCAAGACTAGTAACACAACCCACCAAGGGCTTCCAAATCATTTTTCCAACCAAGGCTTCCAGG
>APFE031457984.1:4497-31384 GCA_000404065.3 Pinus taeda | reverse complement strand
CATGCACAAAACCATAGGTGGGTCCGCCCAACCTAACATAGGGTCCAAAACCAAAATTTTCCGGGGCGTTGCCCCGGACCCCATAAAGTGGGGTTACGGGTACGCCTCAAACCCCATGTTAACTATGTGGAAAGAATATAACACAACCCAACAGTAGCACTGACGAAGGGCAAGATGAAGACGATGAAGAATATCCTCCAAGTCAGTAATTCACAAGCACAGATGATGGTAATGAAATTATTCCTGCAACTAAGGATGGTAATGAATATTTTTCAAACAATGATGGCAATGAATTTCCTAACTTTGTCCAAAATGATCATAGTGAGGATAATATTCCTCCTAATGAGGATGAAAGTGCTTATACATATGATGATGATTCAATGATGGAGACATTGCCAACAAATATTGTATAGAGGAGTAGGAGTAGATCTTTTCGTATCAATCCAAGATGTTCTAGTTATACAAGGGGTAGAGCATAATATATCACGGGAAGAAGTTCTATCAATGATCTCATTTCAATTGAATGTTTTCAAAAGGATTGCTTGAAACATATGGATTTAAAGTTTTCATTGGAGAAAAGAAAGACTCGATATTTGTCAATGAATAAAATCATGCAAAAATCATATTTAGTGGGGTGCATGAAATCTACATTGTCAGGTTATGATTATCATATTGGGTCTTTATTTATCTATATAAAGGCTTTCGAAATGTTTCATTCAATTCCTAATTTTCATCAATCAAGAATCCAAGAAAATTTTGAAAAAGATCCCACATTTTATTCATAAGTACGTTATAAACGGGAGTTTGGGCCATTATCAAATACTGCAATGTCATAGATGAAAGACTTATTTTCAAAGCATGGAGGGTGTATGCCAAATAGAGACACAATACATATTCCAAATAATTTCTCAAGACGAGAAATCTACAACTTATAGAAAGAATATGCAGAAGGTGTTGAAGGAAATGGTCAATTTATTACATATCAATATTTTGTGAAGATATGGAAGAAATAATTCAACAATGTCTGTATTCCTAAGAAGACACAGATGGGGGTTTGTAGTACATGTTCTTCTCTTAAATAAAAAAGGGATAAATGTCAAGGGAAAAAAGAGGTAAGCATTCATAACATTATTTTTTAAAATCATATTGTCATCAACTATGAACACATATTTATTAATAGATTTCTTTTATGTTATGTGTAGATTCCATTGTCAAAGCACTTCAAGAGCATCATGAACAATAAAAAAGTGAAAGAAAAACGTTGTACAAGCATCAAAATAAGTTTTATGATAATCTAAATAAATATTTGGGTTTGATAATTTATGGTATGGACTAGAAGAAAACACTTCTACCACATTTTGTTCGCACACCCAAAAATTTATAGGAGGAAAATTTTATTCAGTTTCACTTGGTTGGTTGTATGGTCTTCAATGGGAAAATGTTGCCTAGTGTTTACTTCACAACTCCAAAGATTCATAATGATTCAAATATTACAATAACCATATTTCATGATGTGATTTCTCATTGGTTTGGTAATATTCCTGAACTTTTGTATCTACAATTGGAAAACATGTGTCATGAAAACGAAAATTAGATTGTTTTTGGATATATAAACATGCTTGTTGAATTGAGAGTTTTTCAGAAGGTAAAGGTTGGCTTCCTTCTTGTTGGGCACACTCATGACCATATTGATCAAATGTTCAGTCGTTTTTCAGTCACATTACGGAGGAATGATGTTGGGAGCTTTCCATCATTAATTGAATATATTAAGAAATCATACATGCCGGAGCCTATTTTTAATGTGTTTAAAGAAACTGTTTAGATGCAAAGGTTTATTCTGAGATCACATGGTGAGGAGAAATGCATTGAACAACTTAATGAAATTAGCTTCCAACATCAATTTCATATCAAAAAAATTGATGGGAAAATAATAATATGGGGCAAGAAGTATTCAACTACTGCATAATGGGCGTCATCATCAGGTTTGGCATTTTTGAAGTTCATTCCAAATTATCCAATATTTGTGTCAAATTATTGTTATTACAATCAGTTGCTGAAGTTCATAATGCACGTAGGAAAAAGAGCGATATAAATTATTCTGATTTCCTGGAAGAAATTAAAAAATGTATTAGATATACATATGAGTACTTTGATATTGTTGATTCATTTTAGTGGGAATCCTTTTTCAATAATCAAAGTGATATCATTTCAATACCAACAAATGAAGATATAATTTTGAAGACTCCATTTATTTGGCTACAAAATGTGTCAAATGAACATGAGGAAAGAAACATTGTTGAACAACAACAATCTCAAGGTATTATTAATTCTTCACAAGTAGAGGAAAGAGAAATTTATATTGGTTCTAGAATATCTCATGCACAACGTGAAGCCATGGAAGACAATTACAGGGGTTTAGTACATGATATTAAGGAGGGTTGCATGATTGCAGTGTTAGCAGATGGAGATGCCAATGGCTATCCATTCTGGGTTGCCAAGGTTATAAAGGTCATTACAAAAAATGAAGATGTTGCAATTGTTGAAGTACATTGGTATGCCACAAACACACACCCATTAAATGGTGTGTACAAGCCAAAGATGGTAGTTGATAAAAAAATTGGCGAAAAGAGAAAAAGAAAGGGTACAAATATAAATCGTCGCCGCACAAACCTCTTAAAATTGGAGAATGTTGACATACTTTTTTATGAATTAAATTTAACAAAGAGAGGAACTCTTCACTTCAGAACAATAGAGATTCTAAAGAGGTTGCTACCAAAAGAAACAATGTTGAGATGGGAATTTGTTGAACCCAGTTGTAGATATAGAAGAATTTTGACTTAGATGGGGCACTAGTTGATGAAAGAGAAGAATATCAAACATCTTCATCTGCATCCAGTCATTCATATGAAAATGTGATTTCTGTTGGTCTTCAAGAAGATATGAGTGATTTTGAATAATTTTCTAAGACAATTTATAGAACTGATGTTTGCATGGTATCTTGAAATAAAAAATTTAATTACCATACAATGTTACATGAAGTTATGAGTCATTTCCCCGGATGTGGGTGTATAAAGTCGCATTCATGGTGATGGGACTGGAGTGGGCTGTGAATAGCCGCCACCTGCCAGCCCTGTACAGAGGAGCCGACTCCATGTGGAGGGAGGGTCATAAATAGGTGGGCATGAACTGGTTTAAAGGAACACATAAGGGAGGCATTAATGCTCTGTTCACCTCCGCACGCGATGTTTGGCTTTAGTTCTCGGCTGCCATGAATGCCACAGTTATGGCGGGAGCATCTTGAGGTAGGGGAAGGTGCATTATAATCAGTCTACCCCATGGGTTTACTCTGTTGTTTCTTGTGCTGTATGGGTTGGGCTCTGGCTTAGCCAGCTCGAAGCCTCCGTCTATTTCCCCGACTCTCGCGACTGTTTCGGGCACCCGTCCAATAGTCTGTGTGTATGGTCTTATCCATATCTCTCCAGTGGTCTATTCTACAATTTGCAAAGGTGTTCTGTTTTGTCTTGCAGTCATGCCTCGGCTCCGCCAAATAATGCTCAGCTATAGAGGCACCTCCCGGGGTGTGCCTTCTTGCCCTTCTTCCGGTGATGCTACTTCTCGTCAGCACCATAGCACTTGCAATGGAAGAGTGAGAATTCTGAGGCCCAACCAATTTCTTGAACCCAACTCTCCAAGTTCCTCGTCCTCGCCCTCCTTCGGTTCTGCAATCTTCACATTCAACATTTCACTCAACTGTCCTCAGATCAATGCCCATGTATTTGTGCTTTTTATCGAGGAATCCCAAGAAGAGGGCGATTCCAGCGTTCAACGGGAGGACCAGGGAACAGTTTCGATGCCAATTGCAGGTCCTTCGAGAGCTATGGAGACGCCGGCCAGCAATGTCAATGACGCAATGATGGAGCCTGTGCCCTCGGGTTCGACTGCGAATGAGGAGGTCCATGCTTAGGACTTGGCTGATGTTGGGTGGTGCAGGATTGTGGAGGAGGTTCTTGAAGCCTAATCTAAGCAATGCAACTTCTTTTCAGGTTATGTAGCCCAATAGTGAGGGCATTTTGTCAATTCTGAAAATTTTTTGTATTTGTTGTTGTGTCGATGTCCTGGGTGATTGTTTTGTAAAGTTGATTAAGCTCAGAAAGGCGAAAATGTACTCCTCTGGCTCCCCTGCGCGGGATTGCAAAAATGGACTGGTTCAACCTCTCTGTTCTTGAACACTTCTCTGTTCCATGTTGCCTTTCCTACTGGACAACTGGTTCTTTTGCTCGTCATGTTGTAAATGTACTCCTTTAATGTGAATAATAGAATAGACTTACTTAGAAAAAAAAAGGTTATGGGTCATTTTTATGTTTGCTAGATTATATGTTTTAATTATGATGAATTTATTTGTTTATAATATCCACAATGCAACAATAACTTAGAGAAACAATTTATATTTCATTCAATCTACAAGTATTGATATTTTGATTAATTTAGTCATGTAATTTGTTCATAATGTCATGGTTGAAATATGTTGAAAACTTAAAGTTTTTTAATTCTATTGTTGAAAAATTGTAAAAAAAAAATTATCTTTAATATTATGGTTGGAAGAAATTAGAATTTTAACGATCTATAGTGTCATGTTATTATATGTTTAACAACATGGATGAAAATTGTTGGAATTTTAATGTGTTTCAGATCCCATTATTTTATATTTAAGGTCATTACTAAAAATATTGAACTTACTTAATGCAGTTGAATCCCATTATTTTATATTTAAGGCCATTACTAAAAATATTGAACTTACTTAATGCAATTGAATCCCAAAAATGAGATCTAATATTGAATTTATACCTGGGAAAGAAAAAGTGTTACTCTACCAACAACATTAGTGTGTTTTTTTCATTTATTTTGCACAAAAAATTTGATTTTACTACCATATTTTAAAAATGTTGGAAATTAACCCTAAAAAAATAAAACATCATTCTAGAATACACACTTTTTGTTTTTGGGTTGTTTTTCATGTTTTTTGGGGTTTTTTGGGCTAAAGTTCTCATTTTGAGTTTACAGTTCCGTTTCAAAGTTTACATTGTTTTTAAGAAATATGTGTATGTGGTACTGATTTCTCAAATTTCTGGTATGCAAATATGGCACTGGTGATGCCGACAGGACACACGAGACGAGTTGCAACACTTGGGACCATAGATTAGGGTGGGGCCACATCACAATAGAGATCAAGAAGTGATGCTCTACTGGAGGATTTCCGACGTAGATTTGGCATGCTACTGACTGGGGTGACACAACGCGGGTGGCATGATCTAGAAGATTGGTATACAGATGAGTGCATTGGTCTTCCATCAGAGTGGCAAGGAATTATGCAGCACATTGCTATGGCCGGTCAGGAAGTGCGAGACCTATGGGATGGTGGCATGGAGCCATTGGCTTGAGAACCTCCAAATGATAGTGATTAGGCATAGGGACATGTAGGTCCTCATTTTTGTTTTGTGATAACATGTGAATGAGCATGTCAAATGTATTTAGAGTAGTGGACTCAAAACACGGTATTATGATACATATTTAGGGTTATTCATCTTTTGTGATGATTGTGGTTCGCCATTTATTTATGGATGCCTTCTTGTATATGCATGTGATAACTCTCAATCTAGAATGTTATTTGCAATGGTATCTACGTAATGATTTTGGGCTCTAGGAACATGACTAAATGTAATGGATTCAAACGCCAAAATATTAACTCGTAGATATTTTCTAAAGAGGACATGATTATGCACATGATAAACATCATTCAATTGCATGAAAAGTAGCAAGGAATCAAGACAAACATGAAGGTCAAGGATGTGAAGATCAAGGGCATCAACTAACAAACCTTTCCCAACATCATATTCAACTTAGTTATTGGTTGTATATCTAATGCAAATGTCGTTGGAGTGGACTAGTGAAATCAAGGGGGTAAAGTGGCCCAGCCTACGAAGGCTAGATTCCTGGTGAAGTGACTCACACCATCGGCATAACCAATATAAGGTGTGGATGGTGGATCCATCTGAAAGATGTAAGAAGACAATGTATAAGATGGTGGGGAATGAAAACTACCTAACTGCAAGAAAAAATAAAGAGATACATGCATTTCAATGGGAAATTCTATGGGTAAAATTTCTTGAGGTAGAGTGCATTGTGAGGGTTGGGAAGGATTTCTCCTTCTGGACCCTCTAAAAGGTATGCCCCTTTTCCCAAACACTTATAGATGATGTAAGGTACTAGCCATAATGGTTCAAACTTTCCGTGCCCCAGGACATCATGAGCTTGGTCGTAAACGAGAATAAGGTCACCTTCATGGAAGGTACGAGGGTGGAATTTTTAGTCATTTTGAGATTTGGTGCACTTTTTGGCCACTTCAATGGTTTTCAAAGAAACATGGTAGTCTTCATTGGTGCGGTCAATCATGATAACTTGTTATTCCAAAGATTGAGTGTTCGGGAGGATATCAACGATAAGTTGGAGGGAGGGGATTTCACACTCAATTGGTAAGACTGCCTCATCTCCAAAGACAAGGTAGAAAGGAGTGAACCTGGTGGCAATCTTGAAATTTTTTTTATAGGCCCACAAATTAGGAAAGGGAATTAAATGCTAATTGGTCTTGTGTTTATTCACCATCCACTAAAGCATAGTCTTAAGGATTTTGTTGACAACTTCAACTTGGCCATTTCCATGGAGATAATAAGACGACAAATATTGGTGTTCGAAGCCCAACAGAGTTGATAGATCACGCCTTATCTCATCTTCAAAGTGTCTTCCATGGTTGGATACCAATTTTTTTGGAACCCCAAATCGAGCGATAATATGGTTAAAGAAAAAGAGGGTTGCAGTAGTCACGGTGTTATTGAATGTTGGCATGGCTTCAACCCGTTTGGTGAAATAGTCAATGACCACAATAATGTACTTGTGGATATTAGAAGATGGGTCTCACCACTCCATAAATTCAATAGCCCATTTACGGAAAGGATCAATTGCAATGATGGGATGGAGGGGAGTAGGTGCAGCACACACCTTAGGATTTATAACTAGAAATTAGGACAATGTTTGACTACCTCAATACAATTGCTAAAGAGAGAAGTCCAAAAGTAACTGGTGCACATGCTTTTCTAGGTAGTGGTCAATCTGGAGAGGTGACCACCACAAGTGCCACCATGGCAGGAACTGAGCACTTTATCAGCTTCAGCATGGGTGAGACAATGATGAAGGACAATGTCAACACTGCGACGATAAAGATTGTCATTGATGAGGAGGTAGCAAGGGGCTTGATGTCAAATACGTCATTGATCACCACAAGTGACGTGGGAGAAAAACTTATAGATTTCCAGATAGGTAAGGATGTCACCATATCAAGGATCATCCGTAGCAATGGCGAAAAAGTGTTCATCCGGAAGGTCATCATTTACCAACGAATCAAGTGTACCAGTGGGAAATTCAAAAATGAATTCAACAAGGGATAAACCTTTCTTACTCTTGGGTGTGATAAATTCAAGATCGAATTCTTGAAGAATAACGATCCAACAGGCGTACTTCCCATTAATGATCTGTTGAATCAGTAGGAAATCCATGGGGTTGGAACTCGTCACAACTTTGGTGGTATGCGTAAGGATATAATGATGAATTTTTTGAACAGAGAACATGATAGCCAGTGCCAACTTTTCTTCATGTGAATAGGACACAGGGGGACCATTAAGGTTCTTACTAACATAGTATATGAAATTCTCATTTCCTATGGAATCTTCTTGTATGAGGTCCTTGGTGACCGAATAGGTGGACGTAGAGATGTACAAGGTGAAATCCCTCTCAAAGTTGGGTGGACTAATCAAGGGAGAAGAAGTGAGAGCATGTTTGAGGGCATCAAAATATTGTTGAGCTTGGTCATCCCAAAAAAATGGAATTTTAGATTGAAGGAGTCTAAGAAACCCATGCACCGTGGTGGCATAGGCAGGGACAACCTACGGAGAAAGTTAGCTTTGCCTTGGAGGATTTGTAACTAGTGAAGGGTATGAGGGGGAGGAAGTTCAACAATGGCTTGAACTTTGAGAGGGTTAAGATTGATACCATCTTTGGACAAAATAAAGCACAAAATTGAACTGACAAGAATGCAAAAGGGACACTTAAGGGGGTTTAGGTGAATGTTATACTTGTGAAATCGAAGAAAAATGGTACGCAAATCATGAAGGTGTTGCGACCAAAGTTTCGAATGAGTGACGAGATTGTATAGATATGCAAGGATAATGTGAGCCATGTCATGGAAACAGTAGGACATGGTGCACTCAAAAGTGGCCCCAACATTCTTTAAACTGAAAGGCATGACCTTATAAGCGAAAGTTACCCACAGACTAGTGAAGGTGGTTTTAATCTGATCGACATAACATATATGTATTTGGTTATATCCAGAGAATCCATCCATAAAGGAGAGAATATAATGTCTCGCACATTCATCAATGACCTGGTCTATAAAGGGTGTGGGAAAGTTGTCTTTGGGACAAGCTTTTTTTAGATCGTGAAATTCTATGCAGACATAAATGGTGCCTTGTTTCTTAAGAAAGAGAATAGGATTGAAAACCCATGTTGTGTATTCAATGGGATAGATGAGACTAGCCTTCTTGAGCTTATCGATTCCATCTTTGATAGCTTCACATTTGGAAGGATGGATAGGTCTTTGCTTTTGGCATGCAGGGATGGCATCAGGCCAAGTGTCGATGTGATGTTCAACAATAGCAGGATCAAGTCTGGGCATTTTAGAATAAGACTAGGAGAAAACATCACAAAATTCTTTGAATAAATTGGTGTAAGCATAAATTTCTTTTGGGGTGCATTGTGCCCCTAAGATGATATTTTATTTGATCCCTGTTTTATTCAAAATGTTAATTTTGATGGTAGGGGAAATGTTAGCCATATTTCCTTCTTCAAAATCATCTGGTGTAGGAATGGGATTTCTAAACCAATCAAATTCACCATGAATGAAGTCGTTGTGCTCCACAACATATTGGTCATGGATTTGTTGCAGAAGGAAGTACGCACAATGGTGCATATCATCCCAAGGATAATCAGGGGTAATCATGGCTTCCATGATGTCTTCATCAAAATGTAAGATGGGAGGACTGGAGGAAAGGAGACCGCATGAAGAAGAGCTACCTAAGGCATATTCATAAGAGACAATGTTCACATATGCATCGCCAAGATTGGGAGACATATGACTAGTAGATGAAATATCTACTAATGTTGAGACCAGGTTGTTTGTCAAAGAAGGTTCAACACAATCAAAATAGGATACATTAAGGGAGTTACAATGCATCGATATCATGTATGACGATAGGTAGAGAATGGTAGTGGTACTTTCTGTCATCTCGAGATCAGGGGGAGGGATCACAATGGGTGGTTGAGTAATCTCCTGTTCCGATGGAGGAGTGGGACCAAAATCTATAGGTAGAGGAGATGTGGAATCACTACAAGCGACCTCTAATTCATGAAGCACTTGTAGTATATCATGAAAATATTCGAGATGAGGACAATGGTGAGAATAATGGACAAATTTATCACACAAAGCATGGGGGTGATTCAAGAATAATGATATGTTCTTCTTAGTTGACTCAGGTAAGTTGAAATGGACCTCAGGAATGTGAGAATCAGGGAAGGTATTAGAAATCACATTCTTGATATGAGGGAGCTCAAGAAAATTACTGGTGGCATGACCAAAAACATCATGCAAAGAGCATGGAGGAATAGGATTTGGTGGCTTAGGAGTAGCTAGAGTTGTAGGGGGTGCCTTCTCTTCAATTCCCATTTATGGGCTTTTCCCTCCTCACCATATGCTTTCACAACAAGAGTAGGTTCCTACTGAGGTTGTTGTGGGACTGAAGCAAAGGCAGGGGTAGGAACAACAGGTTGGACTAGGGTCAAAGCAGTGTAAGGTTTGAGTGGATTGGGGGGAGTGTTTGTGGGAGGATCAATGTATGAGACCTAGATCCCCAAGGTAAAGTTAGGCAAACTCAACATGGCCATGATAGGTGTAGAATAAACTCCATGGGGGGGGGGATAAGAACGGTATCTAACTAGAAGGGTAATGTCTTGGGGGAACTTCTCCGAGATGGTTAAGGCCTGGGGGAACCATTCTAGGAAGAAAAGGATTAGGAGAGATACCAACAGAAGAAAATGGTCCTTGAGGAGTCGTACCATAAGGTTCGATTGAGTTGGGTACAACAGGCTGCATAGATGTTAGCTGCTATGAAGGCATACCAAAATGTTTGTGGGCAGCCCATGATAGTTGGAGCATGCAAACACTGGATGATCTAGGCTCAAAAGGAGTAGGTGGTGGACCATAATAAGCGCCAATAAAAGTTGAATCTTTGTAGACTCTAGGAGAGACATTGATGAGGGAAGAGACAGTCTTATTGTCAGTCACGGATGAGATGTTGGATTGAGATGAAGTCTGATATTTGGGATCATAGTACATCAATTGATCAATGGTGATGATCTTTCCATTTTGGGGAAAACACATCTTAATGTGAATCGTAGACGCTATGGTTGACATAGCATAGGTATAACTACGACTCAAACGGATTTTGTAATCTAAGGGGGAATCGATGACTTTAATATCAATAGAGATAGTCTTGTTGGAAACAATTATCAGACAATTGCGATATAAGCCAAGGGGCTATGAAGGATGACCATCCTAGGCATGGAGATTGATTATGGATGAGGATAGATTCGGGGAAATAAGTCGCTTCTAAGCACTAGCAACCATTACATAGGTGGAGGTGTCTTTGTCTATGATACATCACTGAATAGTGGCATTTCGAATAGAGACTGGTATTTGAAATGCAATGGATGGAGGTAGGGGATGATTTTATAACTTTTCAACATGAAAGACAATCATACGATCATCTTGAGAATCCCCAACACCCAAAGTAGAGAGTAGATATTTTTTTTGGGATGGGCATGTCTAGTGAACTTCCAGCATTGACATGGTAGCATGAGACTACGCCAAGTCATCTACTGTGCTATAGGTATGGGAGGATTTAGCAGAAGCAATGTTTCAACATAATGGAACTTTAGGGATCTTGGGAATAGCATCTACCTTAGGTTGAGGGATATGTAAGGTACCATTGGATGATCACATAGGCTCAATGGAAACTTGGGGCTGGGACTCAGTCATTGAATTTGTGGGTGGCTTTTTGTATTAGCACGATCAATTTTTGAGGTTGACTTGTTCGGTATTGACCTTAGCAGAATTCATCATAAGAATCTGATAATCATGGTGATCAGATGGTGGAGTTTCCTGACCTTGTGTAGGTTGGGAAGAAATATATCCTTGGTGAGGAAAAATATTACTAAGCATTGTTGGTTGAGATAAAGTAGGAAAGGGAGGAGGAGCTATGGGATACAGTCCTTGAAAATTAGTTGCTTGAGCTTCGCATACTTGATGCATCTAAGGTAAAATGGGACACTCATGTGTATAATGGCCATATATGTCGCAATAGGCACAAGGTTTGTTCATATGAAGACCCTTGTTTTGCTTGGGCTATCCGCCCTGTTGTTGGGTTGTGGGATTAGGCTGGGGTCCTTGAGGTGGATTGGGTGGTGGACCCTAGTTATCTTTATTACCTTCAGATTTTTGGTTCCGATTATGTTTCCCCTTGTTCCTTTTCTTGGGGTTGGGGGGGATTGTTTGCACTCTGTTGAGCATACACTTGACATTGTGGAGGAGGTTGCTGCTATGGAAGAGGTGGGGTAGGCATGGGGGACTGGGGCACTAGTGCCGAAAGGGCTGGGGCGTTAGGCGGTGCATACAGATAATAAGGAGATGGGGTAGCAGTGGGATAAACAGGTGGTGCAATAGCTAGCCTTGAAATTTGTTGATGCAGATGGAGATATTCATATGTCATGTCGGGACCTGGATAAGAGTTTCCATGTGGAGGATTGGGGGAGGGATAAATTTAAGAGGAAATTGTCCCTCCCTAAGGTTAACCATAACTCATTACAGGTGGAGCATATGGTTGAGGGTGTTAAACGATTCCAACTATGCCATTCACAGCATGAGATGCCCCTGGTGCGTTAGTAGCACAAGGCCAAGGAAGATCAGGGATGATAGTATAAAAATAACTTGACTGGGCATAGATCAGATCAAATTTTAAGGCTACTTGGTGTGAATCTTCCTCATATTAGGGGAAGTGTGACACGACATATTTAGAAATGGGGGCTAAAATCGATCTAAGGAACCAATCCATATAGACGAGCTCTTCAAATTCAGGAGCTCTACAGATGCTCCTCATTCTACACCATTCATGAACATGGTCAGATAGGCGGGTGGTAGAAGTTTGATGGAAATAAGTTAACAGTTTGGTACCAGTGTCATAACGGAGAGGTAAATGGAAATAGGAAAGAAAATATTTGGCAAGAGTTGCAAAAGTGGAATGAGTGGCTCTAGGTTGATCGACATACCATTTTGCAGTAGCTCCAGTAAGATTACATTGGAACAGACAAAGATGAATGGAGTCTTGAGTTATAAAATTAGATGAACACCATATGTGGAATGACTGAACATGATTAGTGGGACCTTCTCCAGGATTACCTTCAAACTTTGGGATGTTTGAAGGGAGTTTAGTAGGCATAGCTGGCCAATTAGGATCATGGAGAAGGGGATCCTTGATGAGCTGGCTGAAATTGGGGAGACTCAAACTAGTCATTAAAGGAAGCAATGAAGGAAGAGTGACAACACCAGTGGGGGTTCCACTCATGGGGTTTCCGAGGTTGGTACATGAGTTACCTCCTTAGTTTCCCAAAACCACGTTGGTGCCTAACATGGTGGTGGTATGGGATTGAGAAGATGCATAATCAAAGGAAGAACTGGATGAACCAATAGAATCAGGATCAGAATGATGACTCGATGGAGGAGTGGGAGGATGTACTCTAACTCTATGTGGAGGATTAATATGTCCTTATAGAAATTGAGGGTGAAGACCTTGAAGTTTCCACGAAAAACACCTAGGGGGTGTAATGATGTCAAGACAATAATGACTATAAGTACTAAAGGGTGATTATAGGAAAAAGAGAAACAAACAACAAGAAAACACCTAGTGCAGTGGTACCAAGAGTAAATTAACTGTATTAATGATGTTACTATACTACAAGGAAACACGACATATCAAAGAAAAATACCTCTAGCCTATAGTTGGTCTAAATCCTTAAACAATCCTAAATATATTGTTTTAGATGGCCTTCCCAAGAACTTCTTCCTTGACGGAATCTCATTCCCACAAGAAGAGATGTCCAGAGAAAGGTAGGGTAGAGAACCAACTAATTCCCACATCCAGTCCTATAAGGTGTTTTCCTAAGATTGGTCATTATGGTTACCTTCATCCCACGGGGGTGATCAAGTCTTGAGCTTCTTGGTGATCATCCAATGCATGGGATTCCCTACCATGGTTTGGGTAGCTCTAAGGAGAACCGCTTGCACGATTACCTATCATAACCCCCTCTAAATCGGATTTCTGACACACTCCGGCTTTAAACTATGGGATGGTGAAGGATTTTAAGCTCCCTAATATGTCAATTTCTATGTCTCAATTTGATCTAAAAATGAGATCTTAGACAATTATTAAGGTATTAAAAACTCATGTGCATGGATTTGCCTATGTTACTTTGTGTAATGGATCGATAAGATTTTGAAATACATAGATAATGAGGCAGTTAAAGAAACATAATAGACAACACACATAAACACAGCAAGTTTAATATGGAGTTCACCCAACACTCCTGGGCTATGTCTCCTGGTCTAGCCTTCAGTGGTGACCTCTCTATTATGTCTTCAAAAAAAGAGTTTTACAACAGTGAGCTCAAATTGAGCCTCACACAACAGATACAAAACAATAAGGCTTTACTTGGATCCCCCAAGTCTCTTTTGAGTACATAAACTCTCCTCACTGACTCTTTGTCTCTGTTTGCTCTCTGTCTTAACACTGCTTGTCCCTGTTTCTGGCAGTCTGTGGCTTTAAATCCAATCCGTGTTGTCTATTTGTTTCCTCTTCTTGGGCTCTCTGGCTCCCGGCCTCTATCTGCTTCAATCCCCCTTCTAAGCGTTAGCAATCATAGCCTAACGTCTTTAGGGGAGGTGGCCACCTGTTCTGCAATGAAAGAGTCCATCTAGCCTTTGAAATCCCCGAAATAGCCATTCTTTGTTTACACAGGGAAATCCATTCAACATGGGAAAAATCCGCAAAAACACAGTTTTTTGGACTTCAAATATTCATAAATGCGCCCTATTCTCCTATCAGGTCCGCCTAAGATCGCTTATCGCATGTCGCAAATGTACGTTCCACGGTTTCCCTTTGAATTTATAAAATACATTAAAACACTGAAAAATCCCGTAAAAAGGGCTTTAGCCAAATTTGAAATGTTATATATTTTCATTTGCAAACCCTTTCAGGTCTAGGTTTCATCGCATTGGTGCCTCCCTTTGTATTTCATTTATTAAATGAAATATGCAACAATACACACAAAATTTTCATTTGACAGATCTCAGAAGATATCAAACATCGTTTATAATGTTATCGGGTCTGGTTATCACGTCGCCTATATCTATATATATGTCCGCTCCTCTATGTAGCTTCGATGCGATTTTGTGATGCGACTTGTCATAATGGCATGTCACATGAGCCTCGGGTCATTGGTAAGTGCTCCCATGTGTTTCTCCGACACAATATTGTGAGTCAATCTGGGTCGTCGATCTACATGCTTGATCAATGGTCCCTATTGACCATGCTAATCGTTGTCACATTGTTTTAAGTGGAAGTCTTCGATAGCCTCCCGATGGCCTCCGCCAAGTGCGGTTTGCTGATTAGATCTGGATTGTTGATCGACAAGATCCGACGGCTCCTGTGCATTGCTCCTTTGACCGCCAATAAGCCTATTTTTCAATGTTTCTTTTTGTTTTTGGTTTCCAATAGTGTTTTTTGATGTTTTGAAGGCTTCTTCCTCATGTGATAGTTTAGATCTTTTAAAGGATTTTGAAGACTTAGAGAGTTCTTGGATCCATTTTGGATCACACCTTCCCTCTGAAAAAGATTTTGGACCACCAAAAGTTGGTTTTCAAGCATAGATTAAGTGAGGATACAGCTTCCTCACTTGTCCAATTTCCATCAATCGTGCACTGCTTGGTTTTGAACCTTTGAGTCCGATTCTTAGGTACTCAACATCCCCTTTGTGCGTAGTTCTCACCTTTCTATCTAGAACTATATCTTCCTGCAACTCATTGAGATATTCAGGTAATAGATCATTAATAGAAGGCAACTGACTTTTCTCTTCAGGATCTTCAATTAATGAAAGTTCAAACAATCTTAAATTTTCTGCATTAACCACTGAATAGATGTGCATGTAAGCTGGCAAATCAAGGCAAAAAGCGTTCTCACCAATTTTCTCAAGTATCTTGAAAGGCCCATATCTTATTGGATTTAGCTTCTTACCTTCACTTTGCATTCTGTCTTTGTTGATGTACAGCCAGACTTTATCACCAACTTGGAAGCTATGTTCAATTCGATGCTTATCATGCCTTGCCTTGTACTTGGCTTGGCTCTATTCCAACTGTTCCTGCACTGTCTGGTGAATTTCTTGGATCTGTTCTATGAACTTGGTTGCTTTGTCCACATCACTGTGTCCATCAAATGCTATGTCTTTACTAAAGACAAAATCCAAGGGAGACTTTGGTGTAAAACCCAAACAAGTTTCAAAAGGAGATCTTTGTGTAGAAGAATGTTTAGCACGGTTGTAAGCATGATGCACATAACAGAAATGTTCATAAGATTGGGATGCTTGCTACAATAAGCCTTGAGCAACTGGATCACTGTCATGTTTACCACTTCTATTTGGCCATCTGTTTGTGGATGAAAGGCTGTGCTCTTATCTAGTCTGGTGTCCATTAATTCCCATAGACTTAACCAAAACTTCCCAACAAATCGGGAATCTCGATCAGATACTATGGAAGTGGGTAACCCAAAATGCACCCAGACATGCTGAAAGAACAACTTCATTGTTTGTTCAGCTATAATTTATTTGTTACAAGGCATTAAAATACACATTTTGTTGAACCTGTCCACAATAACATATAAATAGTCATGACCTTTTCTAGATTTTGGCAATTCCCCAACAAAGTCCATGGAAACACTTTCCCAAGGATGAGAAGGGACTAGAAGTGGAGTGTACAAGCTTAATTTTCTATTGTTGGGCTTGCTTTTAGCACACATGGTACACCCTTTAATATATCTAGAAACTGTCTCATGCATTCTTGCCCAATAATAGAATCTTTGCAGCTGTGCAACTATTTTACTTACACCAAAATGACCCAATATTAGAGAAGTATGTGCATCTTAGATTATGTTAACTCTTTCAGTTTGAGGAATCCATAACTTTCCCAAATGATACAAGAGTTGGTCCTTAACATGATAATCTAATTCTTCTACTTGTTTGCCATGACTTAAAGTTGCATATACATCTTTAAAATATATATCTTGAGCATATTGTTCCATGTAGCTTTCATGCAATACTGAGTTATGCTTAAGTATAGTAGATGCATTTATGATTGTTTTGGACAACATATCTGCAACTTTATTATGTATGCCTTTCTTATATCTGATGACTAGATGAAACTGCTGTAGGAAACCCATCCACCTATAGTGTCTTGATTGCTGCAATTTAGTTTGTGAGTACAAATATTGAAGTGGTTTATGATCAGTATGTATAATTGTTTCTTTTCCCATTAAGTAACATTTCCACTTTTTCACACTCTATACTAATGCATACAATTATTTATCATATGTGGGATAATTAACTACTACAGGCTTAAATGTCTCATAATGATAGCATATGGGTTTACCATGTTGCATCAACACTGCTCCCATGGCATAGTCACTGGCATCTGTTTCAATCTCAAATGGTCTTTGAAGATCTGGCAATGCTAGTACTGGCGTTGTACTAATTTTTTCTTTCAAGGTGTCGAAGGCTTTCTGCTATTTGCCTCCCCACTGAAACACCTTGTTCGATCCTGTCAAAGCATGTAAGGGAGTTGTGATCAAGGAAAATTTAGCAATAAACTTTCTCCAATATTGTGTTGCTCCTAGGAAGCTTCTAACTTCTGTAGCAAATTTGGGTTTAGGCCAGTTCACAATGACTTCAACCTTAGAGGGATCTATCTTAAATTCACCACCCCCTACAATATGACCCAAATAATTTAAAGATGTTTTAACACATATTTCACTAAATTTAGAATAAAATAATGGATATAGAATTTGAAAATAGCCAAAAAGATCAATTCTAGTGATGTCATTGTAATAAAAAAAATTCCAGATTTAATGAAATATGTGCTTTTTGCCAAATTGACATTTTACTCTCATGAAAGTGGCAGGAGCATTAGTTAAGCCAAATGGCATAACTAGCCATTCATAAAACCCTTGCTTTGTTTTGAAAGCAGTCTTCCATGCATCTTGTTCTGCTACTCTGACCTGATGGTAGCCACTACGCAAGTCCAACTTAGAAAAGCAAACAACTCCTTTTTGCTGATCCAATAGATCATCAATGTGAGGAAGGGGATAAAGATTCTTAATCATTATTTTATTCAGCACTCTATAATCAATACACATCCTCCATGAATCATCTTCTTTCTCAACAACACGATCAGAGATACACATGGTGATGTGCTTGGTCTTATGAACCCTTTCTTGAGCAGCTCCTATACTTGCTTCTTGATCTCTGCATTCTCTAAAGTGGATAACTTGTACATTCCGATGTTAGCCAATGGAGCATCTTGCTGCAAATGAATATCATGTACAATTTCCCTTTTGGGTGACAAACCTTTAGGTTCTTGAAATATGATATCATATTATGAAACAACTTTTTCTAAATCAGCTTTATGTTTAGCATCACAACCTTCAAATATATTGGTTTTATCAAGGTTCTTTTCCTTTACAACCATCAGTAAAAATTGCTTGCATGAATTTACAATTATTTTCATCTGCCCTGAGTTTATGAGAGTGTAATTATTTTTGAGTTTATGATCTCTTACAATATATTCTATTCCATCTTTGGTGAGTTGATACTTATTTTCAGCTCTACAGAAAATGGCTTTTCTATCATACAAGTAAGGACTTCCTAAAAAAATTCCACATATATCCAAGGGAATGTTATCTAACTCAACCTCATCTACAAATGCTGACCCAAAAGAAAACCTAAGTTTACATTGTCTAGTCACTTGTAGCTTTGCTTTATCACATACCCAACCTAATGGATATGGCTTCTTGTGAGGTGTGGTCAGTAATCCCAACTTCTTTACAATTGCTTTAGAAATCAATTTTACTTGTGAACCACTATCAAATAAAGTATCAATCTTTTGATGATTGGAAACAACTCTAATATGAAAAAGCTCATGTCTTTTCATCATTTTCTTCATTATCAATAGTTTGTGTAGAATTACTAGTAGATGCTTTAGAATTTTTATCTTTTATACCTATAGTTGTGACTGTTGTTTCATCACCTGAGTCTGACCCCAAATCTTTCTAAATAACAACAGTAGTCTTCTTCTTCTTGCCATAGAACTTCTTGGGTTTCAACTCTGAATGAAAATACCAGCAATGTTCATCATCGTGTCCATCCTTCTTACAGTGAGTGCATGAAGGTTTGCCTTTCTGTACAACGTTTTCCTTCCTCTCTTTCCATTTCTGCTTCTTCTTTTCCTTGTTCTTGCTTGCAGTGGATTTTGATGATCCCCCAATCTCTGGGTTCACATTCTTTCCTCTAGCCTCTAGATGTGTAGCCTGAACAGATACCTCATCTATGCTAGTGGGGTTAAACATGAGAATGGTGTGCCTCAAATAGCTATGTAGATCACCTATATACTTCAACAAAGTGTCGACTGAGTTTAGAGAAATGCCTAGAATTAAAGCTCTTTTTCTAAATTCCTAGGTATAGCTTTGTACACTTTTCCCCTTTAATTGGTGAAGAGTTTGCCAACTCATCATGGCTTGCTACATATAAGCTAGTGGATAGAATTTTTTTTAATGGCAGAAACAAATTCGCTCCAGGTAGAAATAATTTTACCATGCTTCTTCAAATCAGCTTATGTCATGCCTTCCCACCACACTAGGGCAGTTCCTCCAAGGCGAAGGCTAGCTAGCTGAATCTTTCTCCTTTCTGAATCGATGTTCTACACCCTGCAATATACATCAATCTGTCTAATCTAGTTATCTAGCTTTTCTGCATTTAATTCTCCATCATATATTGGCAAATCAAATTTTACATCTAATTTAATCACAAAAGTCTTCTTCTCTTTATTTTCAGGGCTAGAAGGAGGTGTTGATGGAGGAGGCTCTTCCCCTTTCCCTTTGCCTTCTGAATGAGAAACTAGAAGGGGTTCCTCTACTCCTTTGCCTATTTTAGATGTTGAGGGGCTTTCCCCTCGACCTTTCTTAAATTCTCGATACATCTCTTCTACCATGGCTCTCATGGTCATGAAACTATCCATAAACTAAGAGTCTGATTCCAAGGGAATTTCCTCTATCATTTTCCTCCTGGGATAGAGTCTTCCTATTTCTGGGTTAGTCTCAACCAGTTCTCCTTCTCCTAATTTGACCTTTGACCTAGTTAGCGTTCAACAATCCAGCACAAGCTTGTCTAACCTTAGCAACCTAAACCTCTAATACCACTTGATCTAAAAATGAGATTTTAAACAATTATTAAGGTATTGCAGACTCATGTGCATGGATTTTCCTATGTTACTTTATGCAATGGATCGATAAGATTGTGAAATACATAGACAATGAAGCAGTCAAAGAAACACAATAGACAACACACATAAACACAACAAGTTTAATATGGAGTTCACCCAACACTCCTGGGCTACATCTCGTGGTCTAGCCTTCAGTGGTGACCTCTCTATTATGTCTTCAAAAACAGAGTTTTACAACAATGAGCTCAAATTGAGCCTCACACAATAGATACAAAACAATAAGTCTTTACTTGGATCCCCCGAGTCTCTTTTGAGTAAACAGACTCTCCTCATTCACTCTTTGTCTTTTTTTACTCTCTATCTCAGCACTGCTTGTCCCTATTTCTAGCAGTCTGTGGCTTTAAAGCCAATCTGCACTGTCTGTTTGTTTCCTCTTCTCGGGCTCTCTGGCTCCTGGCCTCTGTCTACT
Organism: Pinus taeda; assembly: GCA_000404065.3. Taxonomy (NCBI): domain Eukaryota; kingdom Viridiplantae; phylum Streptophyta; class Pinopsida; order Pinales; family Pinaceae; genus Pinus; species Pinus taeda. The sequence continues at coordinate 11,159 of APFE031457984.1, read as the reverse complement.
TGAATCCCCCTTCTAAGTGTTAGCAATCATAGCCTAACGTCTTTAGGGGAGGTGGCCACCTGTTCTGCAACAAATGAGTCCATCTAGCCTTTGAAATCCCCGAAATAGCCATTCTCTATTTACACAGGGAAATACATTCAACACGGGAAAAATCCACCAAAACACAGTTTTTCGGACTTCAAATATTCATAAATGCGCCTTATTCTCCTATCAGGTCCACCTAAGATCGCTTATCACATGTCGAAAATATCTGTTCCAAAGTTTCCCTTTGTAGATATAAAATACATTAAAACACTGAAAAATCCCATAAAAATTGCTTTAGTCAGATTTGAAATGTTATATATTTTCATTCACAACCCCTTTCAGGTCTGGGTTTCATCGCATCGGCACCTCCCTTCATATTTCATTTATTAAATGAAATATGTGACAATGCACACAAAATTGTCGTTTGACGAATCTCAAAAGATATCAAACATCATTTATAATGTTATTAGGTCTGGCTATCATGTCACGTATATGTATATATGTGTTTACTCCTCTGTGTAGCTCTGATGCGATTTTGTGATTCGACTTGTCGTAATTGCATGTCACATGAACCCCGGGTCATTGGTAAGTGCTCCCATGTGTTTCTCCGATGCGATATCGCGAGTCAACCTGGGCCGTCGATCTGTGTGCTTGATCGACGGTCCCTGTTGACCATTGTTTTAAGTGGTAGTCTCCGATAGCCTCTCGATGGCCTCCGCCGATTGCAATTTGCCGATTGGATCTGGACCGTTGATCGGCCAGATCCAACGGCTCTTGTGTGTTGCTCCTTTAACCACCGATAAGCCTATTTTTTAATGTTTCTTTGTGTTTTTGGCTGCCGATAGTGTTTTCTCATGTTTCGAAGGGTTCTTCCTCATGCGATAGTTTACATCTTTTAAATGATTTTGAGGACTTAGAGAGTTCTTGGATCCATTTTGGATCACAATGTAAGTGATTGATGGGTGTTATTGGAAGCATATCCCACTCATCCTACATCTATACTACAAATATTGCTTGGCCTTGGTGCCGAAGTGGGCTTAATCTATGTATGTTGAGTTATTAAGGTGTAGTGTTTCAAGTCTTGGCTTGGTGGTGTGAAATACCATTATGTTTTGTCAACTCAAATTCAAAGGTTTGCAAGTATAATACTTAGCTTCAGCTCACCACAAACCACCAGTCCTGCTTCCCCTTTCAACCCATAACGCAATATTTTCCCTCAAAACTGCATTGGATGCAGTTATGGACCCATTTTTTACATTCCAAAATGTATAATAGGCCCCCAAAAGTGTGTTGCGACCATGAGTATGAACAGGGGTCGCCCACAGTGAGTTGAAGCCTTTATCTGAAAGTCTAATCCACCAAAAATGATGAGTAAGGTTGGGCCACCTACATCCAATTCGCAAATCCCAATTCTACCCACTGGTTTGTCCACTACTAATTCCACAAGATTTAGGGCCTTCTCCTCCTCTCCAAATTCTCCACAACTCACTATGCAAATGAATTGGATTTGGGGGAAAAATGCCCTTTTATAAGAAAAACCCTATTTTCCATCGCCCATTGCAACCAAACCATAAATCTGTTTGACAAACCGTTAGTACCGTTGGAAATCTCTCATCGAGTTCTATAATGGGTCTCTCTTTGTTTTTGGTAATTTGACACTTCACCAAGAAGCCATTTTTTCCATGAAATAACCTCAAAAATAAAATAATATTGACCAAATCAAGATCTAATTGTTAAGAATACTTTATTACATTTTTTGGAGAGGCAAAAGATATTAAAAATGGTCAAATATCTTTTTTAAGAAATAATTAACAAATAAAATGATTTATTAATTATTTTGCGAGGATTAAGAATGGTGTGAAATTGAAATAATTATTAAATAGTAATTTAACAATTATTCCAATAATGGAAATAAGGAATAATAAATAAATAGTGATTTATTTAATTATTCCTAGAAGATTTAGTCAAATGTGACAAGGAATAATTATCAAACAATGATTTAATAATTATTCCTAGAGAAAATTAAATAAATATCTCGCTTAGGGTGTGTGTGTAAAAATAATTTGTCAAATGGATGAGTTAATTGAACATGTTTTACGATACCATGTGCTACTAAAAAGAAAGTGCTAAAATATTGTTACAAACAATGTTGAAAATGATAGAAAAATAAACAATCAATCAAGCACACAAAACCCCACCCAAAAATGCTATCAAGTAGATAAGCAAGAGAGGAAAACAAGATACTCAAAGACACATAAAATTGCATAAAATTCCTAAATTAATGTCAAAAAGACTAAGATCTAGAGTCAATATCGCATTTTGGATTTTTTCCAGAAAATTTTCATTTTTTTTTAGATTTGCCGAGAGTGTTGAGTGTAGACTGGGAAGGGTACTTCATCTCTATTTTCAGTCTCCCTTAGGCCTATATTCTATTAGTTTTTGTCTTTGAGGAATGAAAAATCTCCCTAGGGTTTAGAGTACAGCACCACATTGTTAGGAAGAGATTGGCTGAGTAAGGAGTCTATGGTTTAAGCATTTTTTTTCATTGATTTTCTAAGTATGATCCACTACTTTTCACCACTTTTAGATAGGTTTATCTTACCTTTCTCCCTTTAGAGTTTTGGTTTCTCTTTCCCCCTTAGGATCCCCTTCAGAATCCTAGGTTTTAGAGCTTCACACCTACCTTTGCAACATTTTTCACCTTTGATTTTTGTTGTTTGTCTACACCATTTACAACAGATTAGTTTGAGGCTTTCACCTATGATTTTTGTTGTTTGTCTGCAAAAATACCATTTTGATATTTGCTGCTTTTTCCTTCCTCACAGAGAAAAACTATTAGAATCCCTGCCTAGGGGAGACTGAAAATAGAGATGAACTACCCTTCCCAATCTACACACAACACTCTCAGTAAATCTGAAAAATTTCCAGAAAAATTCCAAAACACAAGTGTTGACATTAGGTCTTAGTCCCTTTGACATTATGTCTTTTAGGCATTTTTATGTGTCTTTGAGTAGCTTGTTTTCCCTCTTTGAGAAAAGTGTGTTTTTCTCCCAGAACTCTTGGTTGGCAGATCTCACACAAATGTTTTTGGCTCCTCCTCGGCTGGTACCTGTGACCTACAGAAAAAGTACTAAATCAGCACAGGAAACTAGTTCATGGCATTGACCAAACTCAACATACCCGGGTGTGGAAGAAAAAGGAAGATAATCTACTTAGGGGAGTAGATCCCTTGCTCCTCTTCATAGAAGAGAAGAGGTTGGCCTCAAGGGAAACCAAAAAGGTAAGATGCAAGGAACAAAAAGGAACATGTCAATGAATGAATATGAAAAATAAAAGGAAGTATGTCGTTTTATGTTGATTGTTGAGTAGTTGATTGAATTTTGTTGTCAAATCAGATTGGGAGTTTGATTATGTATAGATGGTGATGATCTATTTATAGTTGAAGTTTCTCTAGCAAGTATTATTTACTAACATCCTATTGCAAAGAGGGAGCATGGCCACAGGGGGGAAGTATACTCAAGTCAATATTTGAGTATCAAATCATTCATATTTGGTATCATTAATTGGTATTAGTTGTTTGCTGCACAACAAAAGAAAATGGTGTTTGCTGCAAAATGGACTGATTTTGTAATCTTGTCCTATTGGTAATTATTATCAGGCATCATATTTTTGGCGAAAGGAACATGATAAGAGGATGAGGACACTCATTTATCAAGTTCTCAACAATTTCTATTAATGGCATCAATTCAACAATTAGTATTAAAGCTATTGTCAATTGGCACTTACAATCATTAGACTCTTTGTCAAATTATGGTTTCCATGTTGTTTGTAAGTACAAGTGTTGATAGGAAAGTACTGATTTATATGACTAGTTCTTGTGATTCAAATGTATCATGGTGAGTCTGCTATAATTAGAATTGTGCGAAGTGAAGGACAAGTTGAGGTGCTTAAGCATGCATTAGTGAGATTCCCTCTATGTTTGTCAAAAGTGTTTTACTTTGTTGTTCATCAGTTGATAGTTTCTAGAGGTCAAGTGTATGTGTCTAAATAGACACTGTTATGAATATAATCCTAGTTGAGAGTCTAATCATAAAGAAGTTTTTTTTCATGGCTTAATTTCACAAGCATGTGTTGTTTTAGCAAGAGATCCCTCTTTCCTTCTTGAGGAAGAGATTGGGAGTAATTACTCCTCTCCCTTCAACTCAAAATTCTTCATAAGACAGAGAGGAAGCTACTTGGATCAGATCAGGGGAACTTGAGGGTTTCAATGTAAGAATAAGCAGTTGGTAGGTCCACAGGATCATAAGATAGAGGGAAATTGTTGACAAGGGGAACATGTTATTATATTTTCCATTGATTTCAAAGGGGGAGAAGTATTGTTGATAAAAAAAAGGGTAAATAACCATCATACAAAAGGGGAGAAAGACCTTTAGAAAAATAAAGGAATAAGTATCAAATACAAAGAAGAGAAGTACACTTATCTTTGATTAATCATTGGTGATGATTTTTTGTTTGATCTTGGTGTTTCCATGAATGCCAAAGGGGGTGATTGTTGGAAATATGTTGTGATTGATGGCAAATTAAAAGGTAAAGGAAATGGAAAAGATTGGAAAAGGAAAGCAGTGGAAATTGAACATGCATTAGTAAATTTGTTTTCATTGATGGCAAAGGCAAAGGTAAATGAAAATGAAAAACATGGAAAAGGATTAGTCAGAAGAATATTAACATGGATAGAAGGTGCAAATAATTTGGAGCTATTTCTTGAGTAGAATATCATCTCATATGCAGATGGAAGCCACATATATGGATAGAGCTCTGAAAGATCTTCTTAGTGGTATGCAGAAGTTTGAAAATAGTCTGCTATTTTGTGGGATAGAGCCAATAAAGTTGAATATACCCAAGTCAAACTAGCATATTTATAAAATTCTTGGAGACCCTTTTGGAATAAAGCCAAGTTTGGAATAGTAGCCAAAAAGTGTAACCGACTGACATGGATGGAAAATGCAGTAGCAGGGAGTGTTTCTATTAGCTCAGGTGGAGCCCATCCGACATAAATACACTGGTGGTTTCCAAGGAATGCATGAGTTTAAGCGTCAGGAGGTATGGAGTGGGATTATGCCAACTAATGACACCATCCCAGTGGAGGCGAGCATGGAAAGGAAAGCCCATAAGTTGTTTTGGGAGCACAAGTCTAAGCACCGAGAGATATGTGTTGGGCACACATGGCGAGCTTTCGAAAACCCTATAAATGGAAGTCTTGTGAGGCTTTGAGGCATCGGGAGGTGGTTTCCCATATCACCAATCACATAGATCAATGACAGACCTCTCTTCATATATCACAAACCACGATGGAGTGGTGTCAAGGCTTGAATCTTGTGTTTTTTTTTAACAAAGAAATTGGTCGCAAAATTAAGGTCTCAAAGACCCTTTCTCTCTCCTCTCCAACAAGACACTTGGCAGTATAGCATTCGCCCTTAGAAGACAAAGTGGGTTGATGATGTTAGCATGATGTGGTGGATAAGTGGCAGTCATATTTGGCATTTTTGGGCACCCAACAGGCCCATTTTTGGGTCACACATGTCACCAATAATTGGTTAACATGTGGCATAGATGACATCCCATTGGTTGGAGCCTAATGGGTTGTTAAGAGTGTGCAGAGAGTAAGTTCGAAGTAGGAAATCACCGGGACACATCAGCATTGACAAGTTGACAAGAAGAAACTAATCAAAGAGAAGGTGGGAAATCCCCATGGGACACGTCGATCTGACAACATAACCTCAACATATGTATAAAGAGGCATGATCTTAGTGTGATGGGAGATAAGCGTCAATACATGGAGGCATTACGATGACTAATGTAAAGGGTGGTGTGCAGATCACATGGTATAGCTCAACCCACAAGAACGCGCATGGAGAATTCCTTTGGTGCAACATAAACAATGTTATGGGATAGAAGGGTTATGAGTTAGGCCCTAAGCTTTGGTAATTTTTCATAGAAATAGACCAGGGGCATGAAAAAATGAAAAAGGGGGAAAAAAAGCATTGGGCTTGGGAGCTCTGGCGTAAGCACTTTCCCATGGTCATTTCACATAGAAATGAGACCAATGGCGCAGAGCCATTAACAAAGAAATTTGGCGTGCAAAGGGATCAAATAGGCTTAGTTCCTAAAGGCCTAGCTAGAGGTTACAACTCCTCGTCCTATGACAGGAAAGTAGGAAGGTGCCAACGTGAAAGGAGGCAAAGTCAAATTTATCGAAATTAACAACATTTGTAATTAAAATAAAAAAAGGTTGTGGAGTATTATTTAGTAGTGTAGTTATGCTTGGTATAAGTGTTATGCTCTTAACCTGCAAGATGATACCAGAATACCGAATATGCGAAGCAATATACCCAGAACATAGAATAGCGAGTAAAAACAGCAAGTATTTTATTTTAGATAGAGGAGGAATGACCTGTTATATAGTTTTGTAAACGCAACGTTTCAGACTCTCAAGTGAGTCCATCATCAGGGGATGCGACAATAGATATTCTTCAATCTTAATGATTTATCCATGAGCTATGTTTAGGGTATATATATAGGTTATTAAGGAATGATGTGAGAAATTAGGTCGGCCACTTTATTTATTTATTTATATATTT
>APFE031457977.1:0-13169 GCA_000404065.3 Pinus taeda | reverse complement strand
GTACCCTTGGAGTATCTCACCATCATTGATCTAAATGATAAATTGTGCAAGAAAACACTTATGGCACCTTGAGGCCTGACTAGTCTTCCCTCTATTGGGATGTCGAAATTTTTCCGCATGGTTCGATGCCTGTCTCTCGGTGCTTCCATTGTGTTCTGTAAAAAAAAAATTAGGCTCACCCTCATAGTTCTAAGTTATCGAAGTGGGGACCTCCCACTCGACTCCTCGTTGGTTGGCTTTTTTTCATGTCCCGACATCCACCGCCCAACGCTATCGTTTTGCAAACCCTTTACAATCCTTCGGAAAAGCCTTTTTAGGCTTTATTGTCCCTATGGGGACCTCCCGATTCCTTTATCATTGGATGTCACTACCAACCTTACCGCCATCATGTCCTGCACTCCTTGTCTAGCACTCCTTGTCATCCCGCTCCATTCATCCCAACGCTTTAACTTGTGCACCATTACCATACCTCTAGGATAACTCCTCTAGGTGGGATCCTCCTAAGCTAATAAAAAAGATTCCCATTGTTGCATTGTCCATGCCATGTCTGCCCGGAACTCCTTCTGGATGCTCTACTAGGATTTGCTACCATGTTTGGCACTACTGCCAATTTTGGCCATGTGCCAAGACTCCTCCAATCAACTTTTAACTTTGCTACCATGAACTTAAGGTCACCAAACTTTGACTGGAAATAACTCCTAGTCTAGGAGGCCATTTGCAAACTTCCACATCCCATTAGAAATCTATTTCTGAGCACTAACTAATTGTCCCATGTCCAAGAGTATCTGAGCTAATCTCTTGAGGAAGAATTGCATCCAAAGCATGGGACTCCCAACCATCATAGTAATCATTTTATGTCTTCTCCAATAAGCCTACTACTATGACAATTATCTATAAGAGACTGTAGCAACCATGAGACTCCCCCTGAGCTTATTCTAACATATACTGCCACAAACCTCAATGCTAATCTAGTTGACGTCAATGCCAACACACTTTCCAACTGTCACACAATGTCAAATGCCCAAAACATTTCCCATCATGACTGTTGACGTCAATGCCAGCACACTTGTTGCTACTAGCCATACAGGTAATGTCCATTATCTGATAATATCCCCCTTTGGCATTGATGACAACACCTCATCACATGTCCACTTTGATGGCCAATCCTCATGCTACTTCCACACTTCCCTTTCATGAGCCACCAATGGCTTTCTCTCCTCTGCATGAGCCATGAAAACTTCTCCAATAATTATCGTCTACTTTGACATCAATGGAAAAGGGCTACAATATGCTTTTTTCCCCCATGCAATCACTCACTCACAATGATAGAGGGTCTGGTTGTTGATGTGGATTTTGCTTCTACAAATTTCTATTCTCAATGGGTAATATCTCTAATGAGGCATTATAAGTCTTCCATGTAGTTTTTGGTGCTCTATAGACTAGACATATGTGATACGCTCCTCCCTGAACATATACTACCTTCTTGTAATTGAACCTCTAGTTCTAGATGCCTTAGGCTACTAGATGAATTCTCTTTATACCAATGCATCTTTTGTACCAGTAAAAGGAAACTGATACCAGTTGAAAATAATCATGGTATTACTTATGTTGCAAATACCACCTGATAGTGATTCATTTTGGCTTGCTCTTCACTGTTGTTGTTGTTTCTTGCTACTTCAGAGCCTATGCTCACTTCTCCAGAGTATCTTAATAGTAAAAACTGAGCCTCGTGAGATCATGCCCCTACAGATAAGGATTGTTGCATAAATAATACCAATTACACTAAGAGATTGATACAAATTGGATTTTGTACCAAGCAAACTTCAAAGACTCCTTCTCAAAAACAAATGTCCATTCACATGAAAAGATAACTTCATATGAACCTCGACCACCAATTGACATAACGATCCCAATCGAAATCTAAGGTACATGCAAAGGTTATACCCATTGTGTTTCATGAACACAATACTGCTCAGAAAAATCAAATTCACAAATTAAATGGAATAAGGGTATTTCACCCAGGATACAAACCTTTCATTTTCTGAGCAATATTTCTGATCAAGGCTGAAATTTTTTGCCTCCTACTACTTACTAAAGCAACTCCCCCTAATCGAATGCTCTCTGATCTCCTACATCCACTTCCTTTCATTTGCGTGGAGACATATTCTATGGAACTAACTTAACTGTGGGGCTATTCATTCCACACTTTTGCTGCAACTCATCTTCTTCTCAACAACATATAATATTATTGTGTAATCCCCCTACAACAATGTTGGCTTCTCTTTTTTGTTTCTCGCGATGATGATATGTTTGAAGGTAAACCAATCTATTCTTGTAATCAACAAGGGGACATGACCATACATTCAACAATCACATGCACCTCTCTATTTATTCCTTGTATCTTCATGCATCTGACTTATTCAGACTCCCTTAAGGCCATTCTCTTATTTTTAATGAAGAGACACAAGGTATATGCCCCCCCTGAGCATATCATCCTCCTTTTTCTTCCAAAATTTTCATGTTTGAGTCCTGAAACAGCATTACCTTCCAGCTTCTTCTATTCCCTCGTTTTGGATCTATGTTGACTACACATGGCTAGAGTAAAATTCTCCTTCAACTCCTATTTCTTCACCTAGATCCTCTTGCTACCTTTTTCTTTGTTTTCAAGAGAATGGTAATTGGTTGCCACTTCCATTCTTCACTTGAGGCTTGCGCTGATTGCAGTTGGAGACCATAGATGATTTTCTCCTTCCTCTATTCAATAAGTCCTTTTGACATTGAGCACTGAAGACAAACTCATAATCCTTTGCTCTTTTTTTCCTTTTCATCTTCAAATCCAAAGCTTCAATACTTGCATGCATATGTTGAGAATCATGCACTTTATTTTCATATTTTCAGCTCGCTCTCATGTGCCCAAGATTGCCACAATTATGGAATTTGACATAGCATAGGAATGGGGTAGAGGAGTTACTATTCTCGACAACATTCTTGTCAAAACTTCTATTGCTGCCAACATTCTTACCCCTGGCCACTTTGCACATTCTTGGGTTGCCACTACCCAACACATCTTATTTTATTTCATGCCATCTTATACAGTCTTTGACTTTATGTCCAAAATTATTGCAAGAAAAACAATAGCCACAAAAGAACCTTTGATACCGGGAGATTCTTTTTCCTTGAGGGGGAAAGGATGTCTATTGGTTCTTCTTGGGCCAAACATGGTTGTTAGAATTATTGCCTTGCATGCTTCCTCACGGCTACCTAGATATCTTTTAATGATATTCTCGTTGTTGCTTCTTAACATGTTAATGCTACCTTTTCTTCTCTTGTTTTTTATGCTTCCCTTTCTGCTGCTAAAGTTCAACAATTTCTTTTCCTTTGTTGTTGTTGTAACCTCGAAATACCTTTACCTAGGAATTTGACCCTTCAACTTTTTCCTTCTTGATGCTTGGTTCTTCGTTGAAACCCAAAACCGCCTTCATGAGAGGAGATCTTTGCTTCACAAGCATCTCATCCAAGGCCTTCCTTCTCTCCTCGAGATTTTAATATTAGGACAACCCCTTATTTGACCTTTCTAAGTCTTGTCTCATGGAGACTAATTAAGCTTGTAGTCTCTCACAAAGGCCTTCTCTTTCATTTAACTAATTAGTTAACCTCCCATTCAATCTAGTAGCCTCTTCTTGCTAAGAATTTAATTCTATGATTTTCTTGCTCAACTTCTTATTCTCAAGCTCATATTCATGCAACATCTCCTTATGCTTGATGTTTGTTTCTGATAGCTCCTTGATCTCCTTTAGAGTAGAGATAAAATTCTTCCTAAAGTAGATCCTCTCATTCATATCCTTCTCTTCACTATCAAGGGTGCTAGCTGATCCATCATAGAGATCTAAATCCATCTCTGTGTCCATGGAATCTTCCACAGGTATGAGGAGTATTCCATCTTCATCACTATCAGGGGTACTTTTATTCTATTGACAAGATATACTCTCTTCTTCTTGAGAGTATCCCTCAGTCACTACTGCTGCTAAAGTAGTTCTATATTCATTATTATAACTAGATGAAGTTGTATATTTTTCTTTAGAAAATTCATATGAACATCTAGAAGAAAAATTACCTATATTAATACATTTATCACTAAGCAGTATCTTACCTCCTCAACAGCAAGGCCTCTCATCCAAGTCTTATTCTTCACTATTCTGGAGTGAAGATCATCAGTTTTCTCATAGGAAGAAATATCTTCAACCTTTTGAGTATCTTTCCTTTCAGATGCCTTCTCCTTTTTCTTCATTTTCTTGTTATCACTAGAAAATACATGTTCCAGTTCACTACTTGAGCAACAGGGTTCTTTGTCATTCTCTTGAGCCACATTGAAATATTCTCCACATAGATATTGCAATCTGTTTTGCAATTCCTTTTCTGTCTCACAGTTCCTTTATTTCTCATCATTTGGCTTATATATCCCTTTCAAGATTGGGTTCTGCTTTAAACACATTCCTCTCTGCATATATCATAGACAGCCAAATGTCTTCACTAACTACCATCAAATAGGATTCCATTCTAATATTCGAGAGCTCATATTCTGACATTTAAAAATGGAACTCCTTTTGCTATTATCCAAACTTTATTAGTCATTGTTTCCCTCTAATCTAAGTTTGAGTGGTTAATTTGTTCATGAAGGAATTGGATCTGATACCAATTATTGGAAACAATGTTTAATAGTGAGAGGGGGTGGTGAATCAGTATTAAGGCTAATTTAAACTTTTATGCCAATTTTTTTTCACCCGTTCAAACTTGGCATCCACTAAATGAGAGAAACCATGAAAAAACCATAACAACATCCATATGAATCATCACAATCACACACATCATGAGAAACACACATATGACACAAAGGTTTAACGTGGAAAGCCTTCCAGGGGAAAAATCAGCAAATCTTGTTTTATTATTGATGTAAAAATAAGAGCACCTACTCTATTACATCAATCTATTTTTGATCCACCACTCATAGGAAGCACCAACTCCCTTTGATCATTTGCTAGCACCCACTAGCAGGAAGCACCAACTCCCTCCTTTAGCAGACACCTGATTAGCTTACCAAAATAACCCACTTCATAGATTTTTTGCAAGCACCCACTTATAGCTCCTTAGATTTATGCAAACACCAACTTGTAGGAGGCACCAACGTCCTAGCCTTCTTCAGATATCCACTGAGATGGAAGAACCAACTTCCTGTATGTAGGCTCCAACCCACACTCAATAAGGAACTAATGTTCATTATATATGACAACAACTCTTCCTAATATCACCTTTTTTCTCCTCTAACCTTGGCCCACACAAGTTTCTCTATCCTCTACTCACTCTCTAGTAGCCTACTTTTATATTCAACCACATACACTCAACACTCGGCCCTTTTCTCTCAGCAGCGCATATTCAACAATCAGCCCTATGCTCTCAACAACATATATTCAACACTCGACCCTCTACTCTGAGCAACATATATTGAACTCTTGGCCCCCTCTATTCCACATGATCTATTGGCCTCTCACAACAACATAGGAACACTCTTGGCCTATTCTTAGCAGCATAGGATCACTCAGCCTTTTCTCAACAATGCATGATAAACATGGAAATGTTTGTATTAAAATAAAACCCACTGGTCATCTCTACGAAAGAGAGTCTGAACCAGCAGAGTCTGGCTCTGCAAAACACTCTACATTGTTCATCAACATTACACATTAAATAGAATACATGGTTTTATGGAAGTTAGAACAACATCCTAAGAAATAGAAACTAATTCCTATCCTGAAGCTACGTGAACCAACTCTACCTATTCTAGGATATTCACCATTATCTTCAACAATCCCCCTTAATGGAGAATGGGTTCACATATATGCCTAAGATCTCCCTAAACATTTGAAATTTTACTTTTCCAAGGGGCTTAGTAAAAATGTCCGCAACATTATCACATTTATTACAATATTCCAGATGAATTTCTTTGGATTGCACTTTCTCCCTTACAAAATGGAATTGAGTATCAATATGTTTACTGTTTTTGTGAAACACCGGATTGTTAGTCAGCTTGATTGAACATTGATTGTCGGATTTGATTGTTGTTGCGACTGTCTGTTCTTCCCCAACATCCTATAGAAGTCTTCACAACCAAACCACCTCACACATTGTTGTACACATGGCTTGATACTCTGCTTCTGCTGAGGACAAGGAGACTATGTTCTACTTTTTGTTGTTCCATGTGATCACCCCGGATCCAAGATTGAATGAATAACCTATTATAGATATGTGATCATCTATGTTTCCTGCCCAATCTGAATCTGCAAATCCTGCCAATCTAACATCAAAAGAGTCAGTGTAAATAATTCCATAATCTACAGTACCTTGTAGATACCTCAAAACATTCTTCGTTGCATTCCAATGGCTTTCAAGTGGCTTAGACATAAATTGGCTTAACACGCTGACTGCATAAGCCAAATTAGGTCTAGTGGTGGTTAGGTAGATCAGACTCCCAACCAGTTGTCTGTAAAGTGTTGCATCCGCCGCTTTTGAGCCATCCTCACACTGAAATTTGATGTTTTGCTGCAATGGTACTGGTGCAGACTTGCACTGATCCATTCTAAACTTCTCTAACGGGCCTTTGACATACTTTGCTTGAGACAGAAATGTTTGACCTGAATCTCTCCAGATTTTGAGACCTAAATAGTATTTGAGTTCACCGAGATGCTTCATCTCAAACATCTGTGACATCTACTGCTTGATTTTATCAATCAGATATATAACATCACATGTAATTATTAAATCATCTACATATAATGAAATTAGCACTATGCACCCTTGTTCATTTTTCATGGTGTAAAGATTAGGGTCATTCTTACTTCTATTGTAGCCATCTTGTAGAAAAAATGAATCAATTTTCTCATACCATGACCTGGGAGCTTGTTTTAGTCCATACAATTCTTTCTTCAATCTGCAAACTAAATGTTCTTTTCCTTTCTGTACAAAACCTTCCATTTTCCCTAAATAAACCTCTTATTTCAGTTCTCCATTCAAAAATGTAGACTTCACATCTAGTTGGTGCATCAGCCAATGTTTCTTAGTAACTAAAGCAATTAATATTCTGATGGTGGTCAATTTAGCTACAGGGGCAAAGGTTTCTTCATAATGTATCCCTTCTTTTTGTGTGTACCCCTCTGCAACCAATCTAGCTTTCAGTTTTTCTATAGTTCCATCTGCATTAACTTTCAGTTTATATAACCATTTGCAACCTATGATCTGCTTTCCTCTAGGGAGTTCTACCAATTCCCAAGTGTTGTTTCTGATTATTGAATCATATTCTTGTTCCATGGCTATTTTCAATTCATTACTTTCATTTGGTTCTTTATAACTAGACGGTTCAACAACATTCATCATACTAGTTATAAATGCATTTTCCCTATATCTTGCAGGCATTTGAGCTTTCCTACCTGATATCCTGAGTGGTGGGGTGGTGGTTTCAAACCTTATTTATTCCTGTTGATGTTGCTATTGTTGTTGTTGTTGTTGTTGTTGTTGTTGTCGCTGTTGTTGTTGTTGCTGCTGTTGTTCATCCTCTGCCTTTGTTTGCTACTGATCCTGATTGTTCTCTGCATCTTCTTCTTCAAAGTATGGAATGTCCCATCCATCATAGTGCTCATCAGTTTCTTCACTACCCTGCTCATGGAAATTTAACATCTCTACTAACAAAGATCTTGTGAGTAGAGGGATTAAATAATTTGTATCATTTATGTGATGAACAATACCCTATAAAAGTGCATCTGATGGCTTTTGAGTCTAATTTCTTTCTATCTTCCTTTGGTATGTGGGCAAATGCTTTACATCCAAATATTTTGAAGTGTTTTACTGCAGGTTTATATCCATATAAAGCTTAAAAAGGAGTTTTAAACTCAAGACTTCTTGTAGGACTCCTATGTTTCAAATAAACCTGAGTATTCATTGCTTCAGCCCAAAAACCATTTGAAAGATTCACTTCTAGCACATTCCACCAGATTTCTGTTCTTTCTTTCTGTTACTCCATTCTGCTGTGGGAACTGCTGCAAAATTCCATGATCTTTACAATATCTTATCAGCTCATCTTTCCTGTATTCTCCCCCTTGATTAGAATGGATAATTTTTATCTGTTTCCCTATTTGTCTTTCAATCATATTTTTAAATTGCTTAAATTATTTGAATGTATGACTCTTCTTACTTAAGAAATACACCCAAGAAAACTTCATACAGTCATCAATAAACAATAGAAAATACATTGAACCTCCTATTGATTTTTTCTGCATGGGACCACAAACGTCTGTTTGCACTAACTCCAGTATATCCCTCTGTTTCTTTTCTACTCTAACAGGGAATTCTTCTCTATGCATTTTTCCTAAAGTACAAGCATCACAATCATTATGTACTTGCTTTAGCATAGGAAGATCTCTTACCATTTCTTTCCTCTGTAGTAACAACAAATCATTGTAATTGATGTGGTTGAATCACTCGTGCCAAAGCTCTTCTGTAGTCAGGCTCATCGTTGTCAATGCTCGAACCGGTGTAGGTCTCACATCCAACTTGTACATTCCTCCTGTTCGGATCCCTGTAGCAATTCCATCTAGCAAATCTTTAAGGTAAAAGTGAGATTTTAAAAATTCAACTTTGAAATCTTGATCTTAATCATTGATACAGAAATCAAGTTCTTTGTTATGCCAGGCACATACATCACATTATAAATTTGTTTAATATTACCATCAGGTAGAATAACATAAACTTTCCCACATCCTTTGATTTGATGACTTCTGTCATCACCTAGGTAAATCTGTGCGCCTTCGTTGATTTATTTAAAATCCTCTAGCCAGTGCTTGTTCCCTATCATGTGTGTTGATGCTCCTGAATCTACATACCAAATGTCTACATCGACATTTTCATCACGATCTGCCATGAACAATCTCAAATTCTGCACCTAATCACCATTCGCGAGATGACCTGCATGTCTTTTTAGCTTCTGTTGTTATTCATGATACTTCTTTTTCCTACATTCCCTCGCAATATGACCCAATTTTCCACAATAAAAACATTTTGTTTCAGAGTAGTTTTTATTTGGGTGCATACCTTGGGCTAGATTTGGCCATTTATGTGAACTTAATCTGTTTTGCTGTTTTGGACCTCCTTTCCCTTTGTAGAAGTTTTTCCTCGCCATTAATGCAAGATCAGCACTCTGGGGCTTCAGAGTCAATCTCCTCTCTTCTTCCTGCATCAGTATACCTGTCAGCTCTTCAAAATGTGGGATCTTTTCTCTGGAATTAATCCCAGTGATGAACATGTGATAATCATCAATGACACCATTCATTGTAATGGTTACAAGATCTGTATCGTCCATTGTATGACCAATATCTGATAATTTGGTTTTCAGATCCTTGATCCTTGCTACAAATGAAGCAATCATTTCATTCTCCTCCATCTTCATGGACAAAATCTTACTCTTGAGGAATAAAATACGATTTGAATTTCTGATCTCGTACAATTCCTTTAGAATTCCCCAAATCTCGTTAGTTGACTTACCTTCTCTGATGTGCAGTATAATGCAATCTTTCACTAACATCTTTAACATTGTCCTTTCTCTGCTTTCTCGTTTCTCCCAATCTGGGACCGATGCAGATCCAGCCGCGGACCTCGGCTCATCCCCATTCACAATCTGCCAAGCACTCTGCGCTTCTAGCAGAGTCTGCATCTTAAACTTCCAATTTGCATAATTGGAACCATTAAGCTTGTTATGCTTGTTCATGCATGCTTCAAATATGTTGTTATTCATCTTGGTGATTTAAAAAAAAAAAAAAATCGACAGGTAAAAGATGTTAAATTTACCCCAGATCTGTGACAGAGATAGATCACTGTTGTTTGATCTCGCAACACACATGCAGATCACCGTGGCTTTCTTCTCATCCTCCAGACAACCTCCTGTTGTCAGCTTCAACCTTGTTATTGGCTTCCCCACGCAGCTTCTCTGATAGCTACAGCCTTGTTCTTAGCTTCCTCATGCAACCACAGCCTTGTTATTGGCTTTCCTTTATTGTCGTAGAAGTCCCTATCTGTTCTGCAACACCGTCGCAGAGGTACACATATTTCCTACGATGATCTACGATGGAAAATTTGCACGAAGTGCTACAATGCCCTCGTCGCAGAGGTACATGCCTTCCCAGCGACGATTTTGGAAACATCGTAGTTATCTACTTTAGAACTGCGATGATATCGGTTCAAAGAACCACCCACCAGCCAACATACAGGTTTCTCAGCCCTGACGCTTTGATACCATGATAAAAATGGCAATTTTGTATTAAAATAAAACCCACTGGTCAGTTCTACGAAAGAGAGTCTGAACCAGGAGAGTCTGGCTCTGTAGAACGCTCTACATTGTTCATCAACATTACACATTAAATAGAATACATGGTTTTGGGAAGTTAGAACAACATCCTAAGAAATATAAGCTAATTCCTATCCTGAGGCTACGTGAACCAACTAGATATTCTCCATTATCTTCAACAATGCACACAACACATAACTCTCCACTCAAATATCTCAAAACTATGTTGCATTTCCACGTTGCTCAATTGCAATCCTTAGTTTTGTTCATCTCCTGCACATTGGACGATATTATCTATGTTGCCATCTCCCTGAGAGCATATTCATTATGGATTTCCATGCTGAATAGGATAGGTCTTCCTCAAAATCTCATCGTGTTGTTGCATAGAAATTACTTGGCCACTCTAGCTAAATTAATTCAAGGAATGGGCTTCTGAGTGATCTCCCATACTGAGAATTAAATCTCAACCAAAATGTAGACTTAAGGAGTTCTGCCATTAAAATTTTCCTGCACACATAACATGGCTCTTCATTCCACTTCTGATTTCCATTCAATTCCTCCTTGCGTGAGCGACACTCAAGTATGGTGAATTTTCTTGGAACCAAGGCCATTAATCAATCCTGCATGTCGTGGTCCTTATTGCCTTGATCCAACGATATTTGTAGTCAATATTGACCTCAATAGTCTAGCTTATGCATTCAAATAACTCTCGGTTCATTTGTATGCTTATTGACACTAATCTCTTCACCAACTTCTGAGTCATCCATGCCTGCATGACCGACTTATGGCGAATGGCTAATTTGGCGCAACAACCAAATATGTCAGATAGTGCCCAAGAGCTTCCAAACTGATAGTCCTGTTGAATTTTGACTTAAGCCCTTTTTTCTTAGGTCCTTTAACTATTTTCTTCCATAGGACCAGGTCTCCATGACTATTAGTTAGGCCTGTAGGAGCTAAGCCATTATACATGCTTCATAGGTCAAATTCCCTTTGTTAATGGCTCTGCGTCATTCATCTCATTTCTATGCAAAATGACCAAGGCCTGGCACTAAGTCTCGATGTCCCAAACCCAATGCTTTTATCTATGCCTCTTATTATTCCACCACGCCCTTGGTCTATTTCTACACAAAATTACCAAGGGTCAGGGCTTAGCCCATAGCCCTTTTATCCGGGTGCATTACCTCGCACCCACTTTATAAACTGTCGGGGTCTATCTTCTGTGTAATCTCCTTCAGGCCACACTATCATGTGGGGCTACTGCTTCCACTATGCCTACTAGCTGCAACTGACCGCCTGTTAGTGCGATGTGTCCCAATACTATCCTCTCGGCCAAAACTCTGTGCACCCATTTATTTCCGCTAGGGTGAGCCTTGTGGGCATAGTTGTGCCATGGGGTCTGCCTGGTATTTTACTGGGATGAGTTGTCTAACCAACGTTTCCTGATGCTTACTACCTGACGCATTCACTTTGCACACCATAAACAACTTCCGGACTTTGCCTAGTGGGATGAGTTGTCTTGGTGGCGTTTAACCGATGCATTTTCCATTAGCATGTGCTCTGACACAACCATGTATTCTCGATCCTAGTCAGCCACCTGGTTTCTATGTGCACACCACTCAAACCTTCTGGGATATTCCTTCTGGAATGATGTCATGCTTACATCATCAACCCCATGTGGCTCCTCCTGAGTGGTGACACGTGTCACCAAGATCTGTCCCATTAGGCTACAAAAAATTCAAATATTCTTACCACATGTCCCATGCATAGCCATGTCATGCTGAAATCATCTACCACTGTAGAAATTTTGAATAATTTAACACATATTCAATAGAGATTATCCTGATCATGTACTATTCCAGAAAACATACACAATACATAAGCTCCTCTATGTTGATCATCAATATAGCAGCATCAATAACAATAAAACATCAAGAGCATTCACACATTAACACAGTATGTATCCCGGGGAAAGCATCTCGCTGAAAACCCCAACTATCTGTATATTAATGATTGAGTCATGTAACATTACAAAGTACAATGCTTATCACAAGCAATCCAGTACCAGCTCCACCTGTTACACACAATACAGCTCAGAACTGAATCAATCACTGGCTCAAATCTCTTCCGCTGCTTGCCTGCCTCCGCTGCTCAATACCTGCTCAAGAACTGATGATGATTCCAAGGCAACCACGTATTTACTTGGCTAAATCACGTGAGCACAAGCTACAATGTGGGAAAATACGTGGGCAAACTCATTGGAATACTCAATCCACTCAATCCCTTGATTGTGCAAGATCCGATGCACAACTATAGTCACAACTGATAGCAATCTGATTCTCTAACACCTGTCCCTGCTGAACTGAACATGCACTGACATGCAACTGAGTTAACTGATGTATTCATTAGTTGTATTATGAGTTAATAACTTGTGAATTAATTAAAACTAATTCACCCAACTCATCTCTAGTCTATTTGCCAGTTAGACTCAATACAACCAGTTTAACAAAGCTAAACTGAACACAACTCCATCAACTGCACCTCCAGTCCACTAAACTCAACTCACTTGAGTTCTAACTGAAGTCCTGCATGCAAATATTAGTCATCCCATAGGTAACCACGTATTCCTTCTGGGATCTGCATGTACCACATCCGTAGCTCATCCTGAAGTGCTCCAAGAGAATAAGACAAAGTTTATAGTCTAAATATTATTATGAGCTAATAATATTTGACTGTTCTCTATTTAGACTTAGCAGTCACTCCGCTGTGGTGTCACTCCGCTGTGGTCTAA
>APFE031457976.1:170241-231016 GCA_000404065.3 Pinus taeda | reverse complement strand
ACTACTGCTCAATGCCAAAAGGGGCTGGAATGCAAACTTGTACACCTTTGCATGGCGTACACCTATCACTCTAGCTGAATCAGCTGGAGTGCCCCTGGGATACATCAACGTCTGTCCTCCCTTGAACAGTACCTCATACCCTCTGTCCTCCAAAGCTGAGACGGATATGAGGTTCTTCCTCATCCCTGGCACATAAAGAACATCTGTCACCTTCAAGGGAGGTTTGGACTCCCTCTGAAATGTCAGTGCCCCACCCCGACTGCTCTAACAACTCTGTCATCACCGAGTACTACCTCTATATCAGTGCCGCTCTCTGAAAGCTCAGAGAAGTACTCACGGACTCCTGTCATGTGACGTGAAGCCCCACTGTCCACATACCAGATACCTAAAGATGCTCCGCTAATCGAGGCAAAAGCATGCTCCCTCTGAACCTGTGTGGCAGGTGATCCTGCACTAGAGGGCTCATACGCAGTGAACCCAAACTCCCGGTCAAAACGAACTGCAAAGTCCTCAATCTTTGGTGAAGCTGCCATGCTCTGGTTCTTCCCCTTCTTCTTCTTCTTCTCCGGACACACACCTGCATAGTGTCCCATCTTTTGACAATTCCAACACTTCACCTTGGACTAGTCCTTCTGTGTGTTACCCTGTTTACCTTTACCTTTGCCTTTGCCCCCACCATTGCTTGTGGAAGCCTGCTTCTTCCCTTTGCCTTTCTTGCCTCCTGCCGACAGTGCTACATCTTCATCTTGCTCAACTGGCTTGGCTGCCCCAAGCTGACCTTTCCTGATCTCTGTCTAAATGCAATCATCCCAAAACCTGTCCCATGTGGGAAGGGTCTCACGTGCAGAAACCCCATCAACAAAGTTCATCCATGAACGTGGCAAGCCATTCACTACAGTCCGCACCAACTCAATGGGTGGAATGGCCTCTCCAATTGCTGCCAACTCATCTCTCACATTAGTAATCTTTGTGAGATATCCAGCTGCACTATCATTACTCATCTTAATGTTCTTCAGCTTCTCCTTCAGGACCATTTTCCGGTTCTCATTGGTACTCTGGTAGAGATTGAACAATGCTGTCCACATCTCATGAGCATTGCTCTTTCCTTTCACATGAGGAATGCAACGGTCTTTGACTCCGTCTAGAATCAGCCTCTTACCCTTGTTCTTTTTATTATACTCAGCCAACTGAGTAGCATCAGTAGGCACAACAACAGGGTTCTGTGTGGTATGCACCATGATATCCCAGACTTCCGCCTCCTCAAAGATACTCTGCATTATCTCCTTCCAAACGCTGTAATTTGTATGCCCATCCAGCCTATCCTCCACCCTCAATCCCAATGACATCCTGCTGTCCTAAAATTGAAAAATAGCACTGTTGTAGTAAAGATAAAACTGTTGTTTGTGAAAAATCAGCTTGCTGGAATTTTCTGAGTGAAAAATCAATAGGCTGTAATTTTCCTCCTTGTTGTCCCAAACTACACTTTAGCACTCAAACTCTGATACCATGTAGAAGTTTCTCATTTCCCACCCCGGTTTTCAGTTTCACCTTATTTTTCCCATATAGTTAAATGCCCTTTCCCATATCCATACATTCAACCACTGAAAAAATAATTTTTTGCTGAAAACACAAATTCTGGAAATTTTACAGAATGCTGGAAAATGCAGAAATAAAAAAATCAGCAGGTACAAACAATCATTTAACACATTTGAACACAGTGATTTTTGGTCAATGTGACCCTGGAAAAACCCCCTACAACTCTTGGGGAAAACCAGTTCGAGAGCTCTTCTTTATTTCTGAAAATGTCTTTTTTACAGTGAGAAATATTCAGCAAAAAATCAGCAAGGAAATTTACAACTTATCTATTTTTCGTGCCTCACAGCAAACTGGAAATTACAGCAAACAGGACAGCAATAAATATTGTACGACCTCCTCGATTTTCGTGCCCACTTTCAGCCTTAAATGTTGTTGTACGACCTGCATTGAATGCGTTGTACGAACTGCAATAAATGCACTGTACGGACCTCAATTTGCGTGCAGAAAAAAACAGCAAACTGCTCCTCGATTTTTGTGCAAACCACTCCTCGATTTCTATGCAAACCAGCTATACAGATTTCTAGAAAATCGTGCCAAAATCAGCCTTTCACTGTGTGCTAAATCAGTTGTACAAATCTGCTCAACTGTTGCCTTGGAATGTGTGCCAAGCTGTTGTCTCCTTCTCCTCCTTGTCCAGAAATCTCCCTTGCTCTTTTGCTCTCCTTCTCTCAATCTGCTCATGAAAAAATAAATGACCTCTTGCCTCCTTTTCCTCCTTTAATCTAATCCTAAGTGACTTTTGGGTAACCTCTAAATCCAATGGCTGAAATAGATTGAGATCTAGGGCTGAGATTAAATGTTCATTTAAATCTCACTTTTTATTTTTTAACTCACCCCACTTTAATAAAGACCCACTTAATCATTTATTTCCAAAGTCACTTGTCCTTTATAATTTTACATTAACTTTATTAAAGTCACTTTAAAATTAGACTTTAGTAACTGTATCACTTAAAGTCACTTTTAAATTAGATTTAACTTTATAAAAATTATAAAGTTACTTTAGGAGAAAAATTAAATTCTTTTTTTTTGACACTTTTCCCTAGGCCAAAGATCAAAGCCTTAGGGAACCACCTGTCCTCCGGTACCAAATTTCAATAGAATTTTCCAAAACGCTTTCTGGGTTCTTTGGAATACCTGTGCCCAAGCCTCCCTGCAAAATTTGAGGCTTAGGGCACATCCGATGCTATCCGAAATCAACACAATGGATGGTACTGATGGATTCCAGATGTGACAATCTACTCTCTGCTATAGTGGAGGCCAACGGCTCTCAACGCTCACCCTACAAATGCCAATATGACCGTCTAGAAGGCTTGGACCCCGTATAGGGAGACTAAACCCAAGATGAAGACTCACTTGCAATCCTGTATAAGATCCAATGTGTCTCCTCACCTTCCAGCACAACAAACCATTATTGCAATTGAGTAAATGAGGTTACAAATCATAGAACCAAGTGGACACTTCATAGTGGCATGCCCTTCCATAATGGGATTTAGAACATGCAAGTGTCTCCAAGTTCAAGGAGGTTAATCAAGGACCTTATTAGGTGGTTTCAACCTCTAATGGAGTGATAGGTCCATGGTACACCCCTCAAGTGGCACTGTAGTAGGTGTCATCTGATATAATGATGGAATGTTGTGGGGCATCGAAGGAAGGCTCCAAGCCACATGCCACAATACAAGGGTAGTTATGATAAGGGAAGCCCACACTTGGGTGTATAGATGTAGAAGGGAGCAATGGTGGTATATCAGTTACCTTAGTCTTTGTTTTTCCACCCTTCATATGCCTTTTGTCTTTTATTGATTTTTTTATGTAACTGCTCGAGGCTCCAAGGAATGAGAGCATGATGTGAATGATGTAGCAGTGAAGACCCCCTTGAGGATGGGCAGTTCATCACCCACCAGGGGTTGGAACAATCATGGATTCCTTAGTGATGTAGGGGGGACTCATATAGGAGCCCTAGGAGCCACGGTGATGGCCAGAATGACAGGGGAGTAGAGCTCATGTTGGCTTTTTCCCACGTGCTAAATTTGTATGTCCCGACCATCTTTTGCATTTTATGGTACATTTCCTATTGATAGTGGCCAAATTATGCTTTTTAGATTCTTTTTAGCTGCATCAACCTCCGAAGCATTGTTCCAGGCTGACCCGAAGTGTGGACAAGGGGAGAGGGAAGCTAACTCCTTGTGGACCCAATGGACAAATGTGGACCCAAATGGGAAATATGTGAAAGGGGTTATAATGAGCAGATACAAGCGATGTATATGGTGTCAGGAAGCGGGACCACGTAACCAAAATGAAGGTCTCCTATGTAGTGGCCCTCCTAAAGCTAGTAGCCAATAAAGGAGATCCCACGGGACTAAGATACAAGGTTAACCACCAAGTTGGACAGAGAAGACAACAGCAGAAACCAAGCCCATTATTTCTGCCGAATCCCCCCCACTAATCCATGCCCAAAAGTGTCCATGATAAGTAAACAAAAATACTCGACTACATAATGAAAGTCATACCTTCGGGCTTCGAAGGCCCACCGTTAAACATACAATCATAATAGATGGGCGAGGGAGCATAATGGCTAGCTCAGGTGGTGGAGATGGTGGCACATCGAGTTATTTGGAGGTTGCAAGGGGTTGCTGGCTGTTGGCTAAGGACCATCTAGAAGAAAAAATTTATCCTATGAATAACAGGGCCCGCCAATGGAGTAATCTTGCTCCTATGACCGTGCTGACACAAGCACTGGGAATCCCTCCTAACCACCTCACATGGTAATCCAATATTTGGGGACAATACAAAAGTGCTTCCTAATGGTGTGCCATTCCCAAATGCTTGAGTAGATGATGCACCAAATGCCATACTTGGTTGATCCAAAGTCACAGTGTTTTTGAAACCAAATAGACGAGTACTTGAAGCCCCAACAACTGAAGTATTGGAAGTCCAAAATTCTTTAGTACTAGAAGCAACAAAAGCAAGCACACTTGTTGTGCCCAATGCAGAGGTTGTGGTACCAAATGCTGGTGTCCTGGTGGATCCAAATACAGGTGTGCTAGTTGCACCGGTAGCAAGTTGACTGGTTGCCCCAAAAGGCCAATTCCCAACTAGGCTTGCTTCTGACCAAAAGAACTTCCCAAAGGACTTAATTGACCAAGATTTCGTGATCCAAACACTCCAATTGCAGTTTTTTGTCCAAATGCAGGTGCTCCAACATATGAAAAATGATGCTAAAGCAAATGTAGAATGTTAACTTAATGAATGAGAATGTTCATCGGACTAGTTTATAATAAGACATTGTGTAATTATCTAAAGGCTCAATCGCCATGTACTGTGAATAGAGACACACTAGCAATCTCCTAGACATGTTTCAGTTCTATCATGGTATTGTAGTTCTATGCCCCCCCCCAGGTTGTGTAATAGTAACCTCCCTCAACCCATTACTTATGCCGCTTAAAGGTTTCCTGTGTGCTCTGTTGGTCCCGTTGTTTGTGATTGTTCTCTTTGTGATGCCTTCATAAATGCAGGCTTAATGGATCACAATGGCATATCCCATGTGGAGGACTTCATTCCACATCAATATGATTACTTCTCATATTGTAGAAAAAACACTAAACTTAAAAGTAAAAAAATACAAAAAGAAAACATTACGGGTGTGTAATAATTCCACATAAACAACATTAGTGGAGGGTGGTTTGAGAAGTACTACACACACCAAAAGCTTTGCCATGCTTTGTGGGTTCCCTTTCTTGTGACTGTTGTCTTGATAACATCGTCTTAAATGTAACCTTGCTGAAACACAGTGCAATACCCCTTGTTGAGGATTTTGTTACATGTTAATATGATTGCTTCTCCTTGTGTAGGAAAAAACAAAAGAAAAGTTTGAGTACATTGGCAACAGTTGTGATATCATTGGCTCATGAAGTCCATACACTCCAAAAGCTTTGCCAATTGGGAAGTTGGCATTGTGCTGCAAGTTCTCTTATTGGTGTAAATCATTCTCCCTCACTCTGGTACTAACCAAAGTTAATCAAACTTTACTCCAGAAATGAACCAACAAGGCCAACAAGTAAGAGTGGACTCAGAGTATGGAAAGGGAAATTTAAAAATACAAAATAGACTACACTTAGGGAAGAAAAAGTATTTTTCATCAATATGAAAGTTTACAATATTACTAATAGTAATCTCTGTACAGTACCATTGTGTCCCAACTGAAAATCCTCCCATCTTAATTCCTCAAAACTTTTGTCCTTGTATTGTGGCATAGAAGATATTGAAATAAGTGTCTCTGGTGCCTGACCATCAACAATCACTATCTCATTGTACAGCATCACTCTACTACCTCTACCTGGAACCCCAAAGGATGTCTGTCCAAAACCTGGGCACTCAAATGTTGCATCTGTAAACTGAGCTCCTATCGAGTGCAAAGGAACAAAATGTGACAATCTGTACAGGAGATTACAAAGTAGTTGGTGGAAATGATAAGAACTAATACAGGCACGACATGAAAAGAGGAACAGCAATTCCTGTCTGATGTAGATCCACCATATTAGATCAAAGTAATCAATAAAGTACAAAGAAATATGAGCCATTCTAGTATTAACAAGAGAATTCAAAATTTTTAGCCCAAAACAAAAAGGGGCTTGTAGAAAATTAGTTCACCAGAGGCTGAACTCTGATCAGGAGATGGAGTGCTTCCAAAGGTTGTGCTGCTCCTCGATGCTGGCATAGATGCTGCACCGAATTATGGAGCTAGTTGATAAGAACTAATACAGGCACAACATGAAAAGAGTAACAGCAATTCCTTTCTAATGTATATCTACTACATTAGATTAAAAGTAAACAATACATTAAATTAAAAATATAAGCCATTCTATTATTAACAAGCGCATTCAAAATTTATAGCACAAAACACAAAGGGACTTATAGAAAATTAGTTCACCAGAGGTTGAATACAGGCACAACATGAAAAGAGTAACAGCAATTCCTTTCTAATGTATATCTACTACATTAGATTAAAAGTAAACAATACATTAAATTAAAAATATAAGCCATTCTATTATTAACAAGCGCATTCAAAATTTATAGCACAAAACACAAAGGGATTTGTAGAAAATTAGTTCACCAGAGGTTGAACTCTGATCAGAAGGAGATGGAGTGTTTCCCGAGGTTGTGCTGCTCCCTGATGATGGAGTAGATGCTGCACCAAATGATAGAGATAGTTGATAAGAACTAATACAGGCTTGACATGAAAAGAGGAACAGCAATTCCTGTCTAATGTAGATCTACCATATTAGATCAAAAGTAAACAATAAATTAAATGTTAAAATATAAGTCATTCTAGTATTAACAAAAGCATTCAAAACTTAAAGCTCAAAACACAAAGGGGCTTGTAGAAAATTAGTTCACCAGATGCTGAACTCTGATCAGAACGAGATTGAGTGCTTCCAAAGGTTGTGCTGCTCCCAAATGCTGGAGTAGTTGCTGCACCAAATGATGAAGCTAGTTGATAGGCACTAATACAAGCACGACATGAAAAGAGAAATAGTAATTCCTGTCTAATGTAGATCCACCATATTAGATCAAAAGTAAACAATAAATTTAATTAGATATATAAGTCATTCCAGTATTAACAAGAGCATTCAAAATTTATAGCCCAAAACACAAAGAGGCTTGTAGAAAATTAGTTCACCAGAGGCTGAACTCTGATCAGAAGGAGATGAATGCTTCCAAAGGTTGTGCTGCTCCCAAATGCTGCAGTAGATGCTGCACCAAATGTTGGAGCTGGTTGACCAAAGGCCATAGTTCTTCCAAAACGAAACAGAGGAGTTTCTGAAGCCCCAACAGCTGGAGTACTGGAAGCCCCAACAGCTGGAGTACTGGAAGCCCCAAACACTGGAGTACTAGAAGCACCCTAAGTTACCAGAAATGACTGAAGAATTTGCTGGACAAGTGGATACGATCCTTGTCCGAAACACCATAAAAACGTTTTTATGCCTTTTCAAACAATCGGAAACTTCATATTCGGAATTGGATATGTTTCCAAGGGTTTTAAATATTTTTGGATCCGTTTCCGGATTTCCGAAAACGGATCCACGAAAATTGTGATCAGAATCCACCCTTAAAATGTTAAAAGCGTGAAAATTTGTATAGCCATAAATAAATAATAAAAATGAAGAAATCAAATTTGCAAATAAACTCACTATAACACCTCTTCTAAATCTTTAGATACAACATCACTCCATATATTTATCAAGGATTCTTACTACTCATAAAATGATAGATGTTCAAAAATGAAAAGAGAAGCGCTTGATGAATGTCTTCGTAAAGAGATTTATTTGAGCACTTAATTTTCAGTTTGGTCAAGGTTTTGTTGATTGTCATTGATTTTGCTCTTAATTTCATAAATCCCTCCAATATAACAAATCTTCTCTAGCCAATCTTTTCCCTGCATATAGTCAAGGGACCAAGCTGACGTTGAGGAGTTTGAAATGCTCAAATAGGCCTTGACGCAATATCCCAATGATCCCATGGGCCTTTTAATTGCCATGCAAGGAAGATAGATACCATCTTCCATGCATGACACGTTCTTTGAAGGAGTTGGACCCGAAAGCACAAAGGCTGTAGCATTTATGATTACATTACTAATGATGATGATAATATGCAGAATGCTAATCACTAATGATGATGACAATGTTTATGCTGAATTGATGATTATGATTTGTTTACGTTGAATTCATGATGATGATTATGTATTTTTAGATATAGAAACTAGATACAAAGATGAATGGCAATTATAAAATATTATATATATATATATATATATATATATATTATGTCATTTCCTTGCCGTATCGTATCCGAAGTTTTTAAAAATTTGTCGTATCTGTTACAAACCCCGTATCAGTATCCGTTCTGTTAGTTTTTGGTAGCATCAGAAGTGCTCTAGTCTTGAAAATTGGTGAAGAGGGTAAGGCACATGAGTTCTAAAGAACCCAGCAACTGTTTGGTGAAATTCCACCCGGATTGTATTTTATTAAAATAATTAATATTTTTAACACGGTTCCTAACTCTAAACTTAGGAAAATTAAAATATTAACGGGTATCAATCAAAATATGGGTGAGAATGATCTAAAAGGCGGATCAAGTTAAGTTTTAATCTTAGCCGTTGATTAGAGACTTAATCTCAATCGTTGAAGTCTCAACGAGAAAAGTATAAGAAGGAGGCTTTGGGTTCATTTAGAAACACACAGAGAGTTGATCAATCAGTTCAATTTTCCTAGGGCAGGGTTCGCTAAGGAATTCGAATCAGTGGTCAAGTAGTGGGGATCATAGGCAGTACTAGAAGGAAGTGATTTCTAGTTCGAGTGAATATATGTCAGAGAAGACAAGGAAGGATAATAGAGTTAGCGTTGGACCAAGGAGGCACAACGCAACAGCTGGAGGAGATTGACGCAAAGGGACAACGCAAACACTGGAGGAGGTTGACACAGAAGTGTTGGGGGACAAGCAGAGATCATTTCCAAGAATCACTGTGAGTGATTGGCAAGAGAAATCTCGATTTCTCAGCAGCAAAAGCAGCAACAGCCCAGGTTGATGCAGTCAGAGGGAGTCTCCACGCAGAAGTCATGCAATGGTTGCATAGGCTTACGCAGACACTGTGCAGTGAGTCATCCAAGAGCTGGGGACAAGATAAAATCTCCAGAATCAGTGTGAGAGAATTCTCAGTCATCTTCTCTGATTGGATTGTCATTTTCTCTGGGGCATCCAAATTGTATTCAAATATTTACAGCCAATAATAGAAACCCTCATATCTACTGCACCGGTTTTCCCACATTGGGTTTTTCCGGGGACAATTGTCCAAAAACAAGTGTGTCAAATTTCAATGTGATTGTTCATATGCTGATGTTTCTCTTGCCTTTTAATTTTCAATTCCTAATTTGTGAAGTCTACAACTGAATTTATTTTGATATTTACTAAAATATTGGTGAACAACTTATTATAAATAAGTAGGAGAAATAAATCAATTATTGCAGCAAATTTTCACATGGTATCAAAGCGAGGTCTAGGCAACATGGAAGCAAAGAAAAAGGGCATGGAGAACAGTAGGGATCAGAATATTTCCAAATTAGCTTCCAAGTTGAAAGAGGAGTTTACTTGCTTATCGAGTTCTGTATCAGCCGAGGATTGGTACATTGATAGCGGGGCTTCAGCTCATATGACTGGAGAACGAGAATATTTCTCAAGCTATCAGGAGGAACAGATGAACTTCCAAATCACAATGGGTAACAAGCTTAGTTACCGGAAACGGCTCCCTGAAGGGCCAAAACGCCGTTTTCCGTTTCTGATACGTTTTCACCCCAGAAACAGCAAAAAAACGGCTTAAATACGTTTTTGTTGATTCCAAAACGTTTCAGGTTTTTTTAAGCCGTTTTTCAGGCGTTTTCATGGGAAAACCCTCCCGTTTAAAAAAAAACGATACGTTTCAGCATTTTTTGATACGTTTCAGCAATGTTACCAACTCACTCTCAATGATTTAAGATAAGATAAAACATGCAAGTTGTTCCTAGCTAAAACAAGCCTTTAATGATATGAAAATGAGATGAATGTGCTTCTCTATTGAACTGATATAAGTGATTGATTCATTTAATGACAGGGTGAGAGATGAATTGTTGCAACAAATGCTCAATGAAATATTAGACCACATTGAAATGTCATCACCACAAACTGTTGTGAGAGTTCCAGATTTACATGATTGTTCAGCTGTATGTGAAGGAGAGGTATGCAAATATCGTAGGCTGTAGCTGGCTATAATCCATCAAACGTCCTCACAAAATGACCAAATGCTCTGAATAATAATATTGCCAATTCTGTGGTATATCATTGTTGTCAAACAATGTAAGTGAACACTCAAGTCTCAGACCATCATAATCATCAGATAATATCATAATTCCTTTGTCAAGATCAACTAACAGAATTTCATAGAACCAATGGTTTATTTGCTGAAGTGTGAAAGCCATGTAGTGATCCCTAATTAATGTTATTGCTTTGCTGTCAATTAAGAAACATTTACAACTGGTAGTTTTAACTTTAGACTTTTAGTGCCATTCTCATCCTAATATATGTCCACAATGTTAGAAAAATAGCTATTTAATCCTATCCTATCTTCATGCAAAATTTTCACATGTTAACTTATTATTCTTCTCAAGTATAATACCAACCTATGAGGTGTTTTCGATATATGTAGGACCTAGGTTATGTGTGAAAAACCTACATTGTGTTTTGATGTGATTACGACTTCCATTTTGAACTTTTTCAACGATTTTGAAGCATATTTTGCTTGTCAGATGAAAATTGAAATCCCTGTTTGGTTGTTGTCAAACTGAAATGCAAGAAATATTGTTTGAAAAGGGAAGGCCATTAACACTCTGAGACTTTGAACTTGAACCAATGGGACCTATCACTTTCTGTTTCCTTCAGGTTGTTACAATAGAAAGTTGAAACAGGGGTACCTGAAGGCTGAAGGCTGAAACTTTTTGTTTCCTTCAGGTAGTTACCATAGAGACAGCATTATAATTTATAAGACAGCTTATTGTGGATTGGGTGGAAATCTGATCCGTCATTCTGTTTAAATCCATGCATTGAAATTTATGATGGTGTTCTAACTTTTAACTTTTGAACTTTTGAACAACCATATGAATTATGAGTAATCATTAATGATAGTAGACTGCCACTGGCCAGTCATAGACTCATAGTTCATTTTGTACTTTCATAATATGTAGTAATTGGTATGCATTATTAATTTTGGTAATGATGGTGTTTGTGTAACTTGTCATGTTGATAACTTGATGATATGTTGAAACTTGAAACTTGAAACTTGAATCATGAATGTTATAATAATCGTTAATGATGATGGCAATGTTGAAACATGAATGTTTATGCCATATGTTGAAACTTGAATTGATGATGATGAATCATGAATCATGAATCATGATAGATCATAGATGATATTGATAATCTAGATTCTGAAATATGAATGGTAATATGATTTTTTTTTATTTTTAATATATATCTATATTTTTATTTTTTTATATATTTATTATGTGCCGTTTCCTGCCGTATCGTATCCAGATTTTTTGAAAATTTGCCGTATCCGTTTCAAACCCCGTACTCGTATCCGTTCCCGTATCTGTTTTCTGGTAACTTAGGTAACAAGACGAAATGCACCCCAGAAGGAAAGGAAATAATTATATTCTAGACAACCGTAGGAGATAGTCTTCAGGCCACGAACGATGTGCCAAGTATGGGAATGAATTTGATTTTTGTATCTCAATTACAAGATAAGGGATATGATGTATACTTCATTGGTAATAGAGTATACGTCAAGCATCCTAAGTGGAAAAGGAGGTCCCGGATTGGAACTCGAAGCAACAGATTATACAAGTTGCAACTTGAGTCTCCTATGGCACTAATAAGCAGTAATGTCAGTGGAGAAAAAGAATTAAATGAGCTGTGGCATAGAAGGATGAGACACTTACATCATGGGGCATTAAGGATACTCAAGGAAACTGTTACGGGGGTTCCAGTGCTTACTACCAAGCATGATGATACATGCAGAGGCTACGTGCTAGGCAAGCACGCCAAAGCAGCTTATTCCAGAAGCAACAATAGAGCTAAGAGTGTATTAGGCTTAATACACTCAGACATCTGCGACCCAATGTTTACAAGAGCCATCAGCGGTGCTGAGTATTTTGTCACCTTCATAGATGACCATTCCAAGAAAACTCGAATTTATTTTTTGATAACCAAGGATGAGGCCTTTGATCGGTTTAAGGAGTTCAAGGCTCTAGTGGAAAACCTGACAGGAAGGAAGATCAAGATATTGTGCTCAAACAATGGCGGAGACTACACGGATAAGGACTTCACAGATTTCTGCACAAGAGAAGGGATCCGAAGAGAATGGATAACACTTTATAATCCAAAGCAGAATGGAGTCGAAGAAAGGAAGAACAAAACTATTGTTGGAGCAACAAAGGCGATGTTATATGCTCATAATCTACCCAACTTTTTATGGGCAGAAGCGTGCAACACGGTTGTATACATCCAGAACAGGACTCCTCACAGGGCTTTAGGAAAGAAGACGCCAGAGGGTGTTTTCACGGAAAAGAAGCCAGAAGTAAGTCACCTCAAGATATTCGGAGGTATGGCTTATTGCCATATTCCATAAGAGAAGCGAACCAAGTTAGAGAAGACCGTTGAAGTCAGGTATCTCGTGGGTTATAGTGAGACTTCAAAGGCGTATCGAATCTATATTCCGAGCAGTAGGAAGATTTATAAGGCGGGGTGCAAAGTTCATGGAAGATAGAGCTTTTAGGAAATCTCGAGAGATGTCGTTTGAAGAACAAGCTGAGGATGCTCCTCTGGTCCAACAACAGGAATCAAATCCGGCAGGAAGACGAGTGTCTGGTTCAAGCACGGTAACCAGTACTAGCATCTCCTCAAGAGAAGAGGAGCCAGGAGTGTCACAGCAAGTACAACAACAGGAAGAAGAACAAATGGAACCTCCCGCCACCAGTGGAAGAACTAGCCGAGAAGTACAACAGACTCTAAGGGACGTAGAGGAATTCGTTGGAGCTCCTAGAGACAAGAAAAGACAATGTAGACAACTTGACAGGTACCAAGAATTGGTAGCTCAAGTCGAAGAACCTTCTAGTTTTCGAGAAGCCGTACAGGGACCAAGTATGGGTGGATGCCATGGTAGAAGAGTACAGTTCCATCATGACAAATGATGTATGGGAAATTGTACCAAGACCAGAGAACAGATCTGTTGTGGGTTCGAGATGGATCTACAAGATCAAGTATGTTGCAAATGGAAGCATAGATAAGTACAAGGCTAAGTTCGTCGCAAAAGGATATGCTCAAAAGGAAGGAATAGACTATGAGGAAACCTTTGCCCCAGTAGCTCGGTATACCTCTATTAGATCCATTATATCCCTTGCAACACAGATGGGATGGGAGATTCACCAAATGGATGTCAAGACAGCGTTCTTGAATGGGGTGATAGAAGAAGAGGTATATATCGAACAGCTAGAAGGTTTCGAAACACATGAAAAAAGAACTCGTGTGTAGGTTGAAGAAAGCCTTGTATGGGCTTAAACAAGCACCCAGAGCTTGGTATGGTCGAATTGACAGCTACTTACAGCAGTTGGGATTCATCAAGAGCAATGTTGATCCCAATCTGAGAGCTATTAATTCTAGTATGGTATGTGGATGATCTATTTTTGACAAGATCATCCAAACTCATAGAGGATTGCAAGAAGAACTTGGAAACAGAGTTTGATATGAAGGATTTGGGGCTAATGCACTATTTTCTGGGATTGGAAGTTTGGAAACAGGATGGTGAGATCTTCCTTGGCCAAGGTAGATATGCATCAGAAATTCTAAAAAGATTCAGAATGCAAGAGTGTCGACCTATGGCTACTCCTATCATTACCAATTGGAAGAAAATAGATGCTTCTGGAGACAAGGAAGTGGACCCCAGCTTATACAGACAGCTCATTGGGTTGCTTATGTATCTAGTCAACACCAAGCCAGACATATGTTATGTTGTCAACACCCTTAGTTAGTTCATGGTGTAACCAAAAAGGGCGCACAGGGCAGCAACAAAGCACATTCTCAAGTATGTGCAGGGAACAACCAATTTTGGATTAAGATACACCAAGGGCGATGGTATCAAATTGAGTGGATTCACTGATGCAAATTGGGCATGAAGTTCAGTAGACAGGAAAAGTACCACTGGGTATTGCTTCGGTATTGGATCTGGGATGACCTCCTGGTGCAGCAAGAAGCAGAAGTCTATAGCACTGAGCTCTGCTGAAGCTGAGTATATGGTAGATAGCAAAGCAACATGTGAAGCTATATGGCTCAGGACACTGCTTGTAAACCTATTCAGGAAAAGGATGGAAGCGACAAAGATCTTCTGTGATAATCAGAGTTGTATCAAGCTCTCTGAAAATCCAGTGTTTCATGATCGCTCCAAACACATCGATATTCGGTGTCACTTCATCAAAGGCTGTGTTCACCGTGGGACAGTACAGTTGGAGTACACTCCCACAGGAAATCACGTAGCAGATGTACTCACCAAGGTTCTAGGAAGAACAAAGTTTGTTCAATTTCGGGACCAGATGGGTATGTTGGAAAATCCCCTTCAATAGTGTGATGCATCATTTGAGAGGGAGTTGTAGTACAGATGCAGCAGTGGCAGTGGTAGTGTCATGGGAAGCAGTGCAATAGCAAAAAAAACACAGTGTTGGTAGCAGCAACAGTGCGGAAAGGAGGTACTTCAAAGACAAAGCAGCATGCAATTGGACATTGTTGCTAGAGCACTTTCCTCGCTAAGAGGGAGTGTTAGTTTTGGTAGCATCGAAAGTGCTCTAGTCTTGAAAATTGGTGGAGAGGCTAAGGCACATGAGTTCTAAAGAACCCAAAAACCGTTTGGTGAAATTCCACCCAAATTGTATTTTATTAAAATAATTAATATTTTTAATGGGGTTCCTAAGTTAAAACTTAGGAAAATTAAAATATTAATGGGTACTAATCAAAATATGGGTAAGAATGACATAGAAGGCAGATCAAGTCAAGTTTTAATCTTAGCCATTGATTAGAGACTTAATCTCGGTCGTTGAAGTCTCAACGAGAAAAGTATAAGGAGGTTTGGGGTTCATTTAGAAACACACAGAGAGTTGATCAGTCAATTCGATTTTCCTAAGGCAAGGTTCGCTAAGGAATTCGAACTAGTGATCAAGCACTAAGGATCAAAGGCAGTACTGGAAGGAAGTGATTTCCAGTGCTAGTGAATATATGTCAGAGAAGACAGGGAAGGATAATAGAGTCAGCACTGGGCCAAGGAGGGACAGCGTAGCAACTGGAGGAGATTGACAGCGAGAAACATCGCAGAAACTCGAGGAGGTTGACGCAGAAGTGTTGGGCGACAAGCAGAGATCATTGTTAGGAATCATTGTGAGCGATTGGCAAGAGAAATCTCGATTTCTCAGCAACATAAGCAACAACAGTCCGGGTTGACACAGTCAGAGGGAGTCTCCACGCAGAAGTCACGCAGTAGTTGTGTAGGCTCATGCAGAGACTGCGCAATGGGTCATCCAGGAGTTGGGGACAAGATAAAATCTCCAAAATCAATGGGAGAGAATTATTAGTCATCTTCTCTGATTGGATTGCCATTTTCTCTATGTAATATTTTTTGAATCTACATATCAAAAATCCTACTGCAATCACTGGTTTATCATCTCCTACTTGTTCTTTACATTCAACAAGTTATTTAATTATTTAAACAATGATGAAAAAATTATTGCAGATTACACATACATACAGATCATGAACTGAAATTAAATGAGACAATCACACAA
The DNA here is from genome assembly GCA_000404065.3 of Pinus taeda. Lineage (NCBI taxonomy): Eukaryota > Viridiplantae > Streptophyta > Pinopsida > Pinales > Pinaceae > Pinus > Pinus taeda. The sequence goes on along the minus strand of APFE031457976.1, from coordinate 215,012 downwards.
GGGACACCGTTATTTTTGGACAATCGTCCCGAAAAACCCAATTCGGGAAAACCAGTACAGCATTTAGAGGGTTTGTATTATCAAGCAAATTTCTAAATACAACAAGGGTGTCAATTCTGGGTCACCCAACAAAGAATAAACCTGGTAGAAGTACCTCTATCCGGAGATAGATATTTTGGCGAATCCAGCAACTAGATGTTCAAACCCCACAGATGACAATGTTGTCCCCAGTGTTGGGCAGCGACAGCTGCTCCAAGCTCTGTGTTGGAACTGCGTCACCTCCTCTAGGAGTTGCGTCACCCTCCCAGTGAGCCTTCCTTAGAAATCGATATGTTGTACTACTACTCTCTCTGCCTCACAGAAACCCTAGTGTTGCCTCTAAATGATTGCATCAGCCCCTCTGGCTTCTGAGTCACCCTCTCTGGAGCTGCGTTGTCTCTCCTGGTGCTACTTTGCCTCTCTGCTATGTATTCTCAGCGTTGGACTTGTCCCTCTGCCGAACTGCCCCTCTCACTTCAACTCTGATCACTAGCTCGATTTTCTCAGCAAACCTTGCCCCATAAAAATCGAACTCTTTGATCTCTTCAGTGTATCTCCAACTGACCCTCAAGCCTCCTCTTATACTTTTACTGTTGATGAATCAATGGTCGAGATTACATCCCTAATCTATGGCTAAGATTAAAACAGACTTCATCCTCGTCACTTAGAAGTTTCTCACCCATATTCTTATTAATACCCATTAATATTTTCATTTTCCTAAGTTTAGACTTAAGAACCCATTAAAAATATTAATTATTTTAATAACTCCTCATCTGGGTGGAATTTCTCCAAACAATTTATGGGTCTTGGATATCTCATGTATTCTAGCCCCTCCACAAAATTTTGGAGCTACAACACATTCGATGCTACCCAAAATCAACACTCCCTCTTAGCGAGGAATGTGCTCTAGTAACACTTCTCAACAAAAGTACTACACTGATCCACTGCGTCGGTCCTCTATGATGTTGATGCTTGGCCTGATGCCCTTCATCCACTGCATTGTTGCTTCCTGTACTGTTGCCCATGACTTTTCCACTGCTACTGCTACATTTGTACTGCAACTCCCACTCAAAATGTTACCTCATGCTGCCCATGGCACTGCCACTGCTCACTGTTGCACTGCAACTTAGTTACTGAGGAGTAAGTTATTGAAACTTCACCCAAAAACTGACATCTTGGTCAGTATGGATGCCTTGTGATCCTGAAGCTACCTCTGTTGCTAATCTGTGTTGACCCTCTACTGCCACTGTGTTGCTGCAAACTACTTTGTGCCTCTCCCACTGCTACAACATCCACTACGCTGCCTCAGACTTTGGCACTCTAGCTCTACCACTGTCACTCCATCACACATCGCTCCAACCGACACCCGTCATTTTGCTACTGTTGTTAAGGGCTCCCGTGGCTGTATGTGATCCAAGAGCTTCGGCACCTCAAGGATCCTGCCCCTCATGCATTCCTACCAACTACAACTCCATGTCACCCCACCTCTTCTCCAGAGGCGCATGAGCACTCATGGCACAATCGTCATCCTCGCCCTTCTTGTCATCCTGCACTGGAGCAACCTTTGAGTCATAAGCCTCCCCTTTGCCCTTCTTTCGGGGGCACTGAGTGGCATAATGTCCCAGTTCCCCACAATTGAAGCATCTGACCTTGGTTATGTCCTTCTTCTTTCTCTTCTACTGCCCTTGCTGTCCCGATGATGCGAGAGTTCCATCCTCCTCCTTCTTGACTCGGGCTCCCTTACTACTACCCCCTACCTTGGTCAACCTCTTGAACTCTTCTTGTCGAAGAGCTGCCCACATCTCCTCCTAACTGGGGAGAGTCACTCTGCCCAAGATACTTTGGAAAAATGTCTCCCAGTCCTTGGTGATTGCATTCAGGGCAGTCCTGACCATGAACCCAAGATCTGTTGTAGACCCCACGGCAGTCAACTGGTCTCGAATCCCTTACAACCTGAGAAAGAAGGGGTTGATCTCCTCTCCTTTCTGCATCTGGTATTGTCTCCTCTGATTTTCTAATAGCATCTTTCGTTGGACGGAAGTGCCCTGGTACAAGGTGGTCAGCGCCTCCCACACCTCCCTTGTTGTTTCCTTCTCAACAATATGTGGTACTACATGATCTTTGACCCTGTCTAGGATCATGCACTTGGCCTTCACATGTGCCTCCTCATACTTCTTTAACAGATCAACGTCAACCGGAACAACAACTACTTTCAAGGCATAGTCCTTGATGTGATGTTTGTCTAGGATTGCCAGGATTCTGGCCTTCCAAATGACAAAATTGGATGCTCCATCCAATCTGTCCCAATCCCTCAACCCATTCACTGCTATCTCTGCTAAAAAAAAATAGGATTGGTTCTCTTCTCCCTCTCTTGTTGTCAATCTAGCAAGACTTCGATATGGATTTCTTTGGTTCAAGAAACCCTTTAAGGAACAAGCTCCTCTAGACTCCCTCCAAGTCCTATTTCCTTCACGGAAATCCTCTGGCCAAATGTCGAATCACTCCTCTCCAATCCTCCTTTCCTGCTGCAAACTCAGATCTAGATTTCTTTGGCTAGAAATCTGTCAAGGTAGTGACTCCCTCTACCTCGACATTGTTTCCACAGACATTGTTCTACACCAACAGAAACAGTGTCCCACCAGCTCCTCAAATCGAATATGCTCTGCTCCTCCAACCCCAGCAACTGACTGATTCGAAACTTTCATGCTCTGCGCTAGTCGAGAGAGTTGACGGAGTCACTGTGTGGGCTCCTCTCTGGCTCTACGTCACCCTCTGCAGGCTCAAAATGTTGACGCATGCACTACGTCAACCTCTGCGTCACTCCTTGGGTTCTGCATCACTCCTGCAGATACTCCTTTGCCTCTGAAACAATGTTGTCACTCGAGACAATTGCTTCTCTGCAACAAATTCTTTAGATGTCTTGGCTGGTGTCTTCAATCTCCTATGATCTGCAATCCTCTGATACCATGTGAGAATTTCTGAATCTACACATCAGAAATCCTACTGCAATCACTGGTTTATCATCTCCTACTTGTTCTTTACATTCAACAAGTTATTTAATTATTTAAACAGCGATGAAAACACTATTTCAGACTACACATACATACAGATCATGAACTGAAATGAAATGAGACAATCACACAAGGGACACCGTTATTTTTTGGACAATCATCCGCAGAAAAACCCAATTCGGAAAAATCGGTGCAGCATATAGAGGGTTTATATTATTAAGCAGATTTTTGAATACAACGAGGGTGTCGATTCCGGCTCACCCAACAGAGAATAAACCTAGCAGAAGTACCTCTATCCAAAGACATATTTTGGCGAATCCAGCAACTGGATGATCAAACCCCACAAATGACAATGTTGTCCCCAGTGCTGGGCAGCGATGGTTGCTCCAAGCTCTGCGCAGGAACTGCGTCACCCTCCCATTGAGCCTTCCTTGCTCAGAAATCGATATGTTGAGTTGTTGCTCTCTGCCTAGTAAAAACCCCAGCGCTACCTCTAAATGACTGCGTCAGCCCCTCTGACTTATGAGTCACCCTCTTTGGAGTTGCGTTGTCTCTCCTAGTGTTGTTCTAACTCTCTGCTATGTATTCTCGGCCTTGGACTGAACTCCCTCTGCCGAACTGCCTCTCTCACTTCAACTCAGGTCACTAGCTCAATTTTCTCAACGAACCTTGTCCCAAAAGAATTGAACTCTTTGATCTCTCCAGTGTATCTCCAACTGACCCTCAAGCCTCCTCTTATACTTTTCCTGTTGATGAATCAACGGCCGAGATTAAGTCCCTAATCGACGGCTAAGATTAAAACAAATTTGAACCTCGTAACTTAGAAGTTGCTCACCCATATTCTTATTAATACCCATTAATATTTTCATTTTCCTAAGTTTAGACCTAGGAACCCATTAAAAATATTAATTATTTTAATAACTCCTCATTTGAGTGGAATTTATCCAAACGATTTATGGGTCTTGCAAGATCTCATGTATTCTAGCCCCTTCACAAAATGTCGAAGCTAGAACACATTCGATGCTACCCAAAATAAACACTCTGTGGCATCCAAATTGTATTCAGATATTTACTACCAATAATAGAAACCCTCATATCTGTTGGACCAGTTTTTCCAAGGACAATTGTCCCAAAACAAGTGTGTCAATGTGATTGTTCATATGCTGATGTTTCTCTTGCCGTTTAATTTTAAGTTCTTAATTTGTGAAGTCTGCAGTTGAATTTGTTTTCATATTTACTGAAGAATTGGTGAATAACTTGTTGTAAATAAGTAGGAGAAGAAATACATCAATTACTGCAACAAATTTTCACACATTCCCGTATCCGTTTCAGTGCAACTTTGGAAGCCCCACATTAAGGCACACTTCGTGCATCCTGTGTAGAGCTTCGACTACCAAATACTGGTGTTGAAGTAAATGTAAATGCAGGATTGCTTCCAAAGGTTGTGCTTCTCCCGAATGCTAGAATACATGCTGCACCAAATGATGGAGCTAGTTGATAAGTACTAATACAGGCACAACATCAAAATAGGAACAACAATTCATGTATAATGTAGATCTACCATATTAGATTAAAAGTAAACAATAAATTAAATTAGAAATATAATCCCTTCTAGTATTAACAAGAGCATTCAAAATTAATAGCCCACAACAGAAAGGGCCTTATAGAAAATTAGTTCACCAGAGGCTGAAGTCTGATCAGAAGAAGATGGAGTGCTTTCAAAGGTTGTGCTACTCCCAAATCTTGCAGTAGATGTTGTACCAAATGATAGAGCTAGTTGACCAAAATCCATAGTTCTTCCTGTTGACCACTGGAGTGGCACCTCATGATAATATGAAGACTCCACGCCCAAGGATGATCCAGAGGATAGTTGCGCCATCATATATCATCAGTCAACAGAGTTTTTTAACTCTACTTCTATCTTCTCATCATCTTTCTTGTACCCAAATTCCACACAATACGAGGAATTGTAATAAATGATACTAGTAATGATGAGTTTTTGAATCTGTAACAGGCCTAGGATGTTCGGACTCGATCAGCAAATGAGTCCACCTTAGATTGTGTTTTTTATCTGGTTAATTATCCCTTCTTTTCAAAGGCAAATAATTTTATGGGTTTTTACACAAACTTTTTATCCCAAAGTCTGGGTGACGGTTTGAAGGTTGAGCCCCTAACACATCAGTGTCTAAAGTCGATGTACATTATCATACTAGATCACACAAAAATTCATGGAATTTGGTTTGATTTAGGTAGTCATTTTTTAATTTTTTAGATTTTCCGCACTGTGGAAATTGCTAATAAAATTGTATTTGTAATATAATAAGTGATGTCTAGAGAAGTTGTATGGGGTATGAATAATAAAATTTGCACCTCTCACGCTCAACTTTCTACGATGACACGCTTTCATGGGTTAAAAATGTGTTTTGAACCCTCAAAACCCACTTTCCCTAGGTTCAGTGGGAAATCTGGCAATTAATTAAGCCAGAAATTAAATAAATAGAGAAAAATAAATATCCACACATGCTAAATGTTGTGGAAATGAGGTGTAATATTATGGGGGAGTTAAAGTGAAGTCCCAAGGTCATGTGGACTCCTAAAATCAAGGAAAGGGCATGTGCTCAAATAAAATCGAATTTTTTGCATTAAAGGAGGAAGTTGCTTACTTGGAAAATCGAATTTGTTTAGTTAATGCACATTTGGGAGGATTTGGGAGAATATTTGGTGGAGATTTTTGTGGAAAATTGTCCCCACATGGGTTACCACCCATATACACTTGTCATTCTATCATAAAATTCGAATTTGGCACATAAGGGAAGAAGAAAATGATGTCCACTTGCCAGAATTCGATTTTTACACTAGGCATTGGAGCTCCATTCAACAAATTCAAATTTCTCTTTGAGATTGTCACCTCATGCCACTTGTTTAATCACTTCTACATTGGGATTGGCTCCAATGACAATTGTCATTGTCATTCTTCATTGGGATTTACTGTTGGAATTTCTAAGTCTAACCCATTAGAACCCTTCATGTACTTTCCTGATTTATTTCTGCCTACTTGATCTGATTAATTAACAAGTTATTTACCATGTAAATACTGAAAATAAATACAAGTACATGCTCAACACATTACAGATCATCAACTGAAGGAAATACAACAAGCACACAAGTGACACCATTGTTTTTGGACCAATGTCCCCGGAAAAACCCAATGCGGGAAACCAGTCCAACTATCTGAGGGTTTTAAGTATTAAGCAGTTTCATAATACAATTTAGGTGCCAAAATCGGCTCACCCAACAGAGAATACTCTTGGCAGCAGTACCTCTCATTCGGAGACAGATGTTCCGGCTGAAACCCCAGATAAACACTCTGACAACTCCCAGCTCCAATCTGTCCCACGAAAACACCAGTGTCAACCTCTAGGGACTGCGTCAGCCCTTTCTGGCCCAGCGTCACCCTAGCTTGCCCTGCGTCAGCCTCTAGAGGCACTACGTCATCCCTTAGAACCTTTGCATTACCCACGCTGGCTCTATGAGGTACTGCACAACTCCTGGTTGCCTCTGCGTGAGCCCTGGCTGGCTGTGCGTGAACCTATGGCTAGCTCTCTGTCCCTCTCTACCGGCTTCTGCGCTAATCCTCATAGTACTATCTCTGCCTCTCTGCTTCTGTTTTATCTGCCCCTCAACTGCAACTCTGATCACTTTCAATTTCCTTAGTAAACCCTGCCCCAGAAAATCGAAATCTTGATCAATTCAGTGTGTTCTCCAAGTGACCCTCAAACCTCCTCTTATACTTTTCTCGTTGACAATTCAACGACTGAGATTAAGTCCCTAATCAATGGCTAAGATTAACTCTGGCTTGATCCATGACTTTTGGACCCTTCTAACACAGTTTTATATTAATTCACATTAATATTTTATTTTCCCTAAGTTTAGACTCAGGGACTCCATTAAAAATATTAATTATTTTAATATCTCCCAAACTGGTTAAACTCTGCCCAAACCATTTCTGAGTATTGGAGATCTCATGTGCTTTAGCCTCTCCACCAATTTTCGTGGCTAGAGCACATCTGATGCTACCCCAAATCAACACTCCCTCTTAACGAGGACTGTGCTGTAGTAATACTCCTCACTAAGCATCACCCTGATCACCTCGCATCGGTCTCTGTGCTGATGCTAGGTATGCTGCCCAACATCCTCTGCACTGTTGCATCATGTACTGCTACCCACAGCCTTAACACTGCCACTGTTGCATCTGTACAATAGCTCTCTCTACATCCGTGTTGCTGCCCATGACTCTGCCACTGCCGCATCTACACTGCAACCCCTCTCATCATGCTGCATCGTTCTGCTCATAGCACTGCCACTGCTAACTATTGCACTGCAACTCAGTTATTGAGAAGTAAGTAATTGATCTCCCAACTCTGACATCTTCGTCAGGCTAGAAACACTCTCGATGCTGAAGATCCCTCTGTCACTGACAAGTGCTCCCTCTCTGACCTCTGCATTGTTGCAACAACTCTGTACATATCGCACTGCTGCCTCACGTTGTCCTGGGACTCCTACACTGTAGCTCCCTCTGTCGCTCCATCTGCATCCATCTCTATCGACATCCACCAGTCCTGCTACTCCTCTTCAGGGCTGCGGTAGCTAGGTATAATCCAAGAGGTTGGGTACCTCAAGGATCTTGCCCCTCATTGCCTGTAGTCTGTCTGACTACAGCTCGATGCCTCCCCACTTCCGCTCAAGTGGTGTGTGAGCACTCATGGCACAGTAATCATGTGTCTCCACTTCCTTCTCCGCCTTTGCTGGTGCAGCGTTGGTCTCGGAATTCTCTCCCTTGCTCTTCTTCCTTGGACACTGGGCCGCATAATCACCCAGTTCCCCACAATGGAAGCATTTGACCTTGGAGAGGTCCTTCTTCTTTTGTTTCTCCTGCTTTCCCTTAGATGCTAGGGCAATATCCACCTCCTCCTCCTCCTTGATTCTGACCCCCTTACCGCTGCTTCCTGCCTTGGTCAACCTTCTAATCTCTTCTTCGCGAAGAGCCACCCACATTTCCTCCCAATCTGGAAGGGTCGCCCTACCCAGTATGCTTTGGACAAACACGTCCCAGTCTTCTGAGATTCCGTTCAGGGCTGTTCTCACCACCAATTCTTGATCCAGCGTGGCCCCTATGGAAATCAGCTGATCCCGGATCTCCTTCAATCGACCGAGGAAGGTGTCGATCTGTTCTCCCTTCTGCGTCTGGTATGACCGCCGCTGATTTTCTAGTAAAATCCTTCTCTGCAAAGAAGTATGCTGGTACATTTTCTTTAGGGCCTCCCACATCTCATTTGCCCTGTCCTTTTCGGCAATATGTGGTACTACATGGTCCTTGACCCTGTCAAGAATGATGCTCTTGGCCCTCACCATTGCCTCCTCGTACTTGTCGTTCTTAGCTGGGTCAATTAGAATCGCTATCGTCTTCAAGGCGAAGTGCTTGACACGATTCCTATCAAGAACGGACAAGATTTTGCCCTTCCAGACTACAAAGTTTGAGGCTCTGTCCAATCTGTCCAAGTTTGTTACCCCGTTCACTATCATCTCATTGCTCCTCTACTTCCCTTCTGGAAGTTCTCGGTGTGACTCCCTTTGATCCTCGATTACCCTCTTAGAAATCCTTCTGCTAATGTCGAGATGCCCCCACTCCGATCTTTAGTGCAGCTGCACCACTAAGCCGAATTTCTTGGCTAGAAATCCTCGGCAACAACTCCCTCCTCCTTGGTCTTGCCCTATTAGGTATTGTTCTGACCACAGTACCCCACCAGCTTCTCTGCAACTTACTCACAACCTCCTAAGCTCCAACAAACTAAAGGTTAGAGCTTCTAGGCTCTGCGCAATCTCGGCACCAGCAAAATTCGTACCTCCTAGCCATGGGCATCAATCCTTCCTGACTGAGAAAGATGACCGGGCACTGCGTAGGTCGAGTCTTCTCCCCTTTGCCATTGCGTTGATCCTCTTCTCGGCTCAAACTTGATGATGCAGGCACTACATCACCCCTTTCTTGCTGCCTCTCTGCTAGGAACAGCTTTTGTCACTCGAAACAGTTGTTTTCTGTTGTTGCTACTCTGCTCAGCTGATGTCCTCAATTCTCCTGTGATCTGTAACCACGCTCCAATACCATGTTGGAATTTCTAATTCTAACCCGTTAGAAACCCTCCATGTACTTTCCTGATTTATTTCTGCCTACTTGTTTTGATTAATTAACAAGTTATTTACCATGTAAATACTGAAAATAAATACAAGAACATGCTCAACACATTACAAATCATCAACTGAAGGAAACACAACAAGCACACAAGTGACACCGTTGTTTTTGGACCAATGTCCCCAGAAAAACTCAATGTGGGAAAATCGGTGCAGCTATCTGAGGGATTTAATTATTAAGCAGTTTTAGAATACAATCTCGGTGCCAAAACCGGCTCACCCAACAGAGAATAATCTCGGCAATAGTACCTCTCAGTCGGAGACAAATGTTCCGGCTGAAACCCCAGATAAACACTTTGACAGCTCCCAGCTCCAATCTGCTCCACGAAAACCCCAGCATCAGCCTCTAGGGACTGTGTCACCCCTTTCTAGCCCAGCGTCACCCTAGTTCGCCTTGCGTCAGCCTCTGGAGGCACTACGTCAGCCCTTAGAGCCTCTGCCTCACCCATGCTAGCTCTCTGAGGCACTACACAGCTCTTTGTTGCCTTTGCGTGAGGCCTGGCTAGCTCTGCATGAACCTCTAGCTGGCTCTACTCCCTCTCTCCCGACTTCTGCACTGATCCCCCTAGTACTATCTCTGCCTCTCTCCTTCTATATTCACTGCCCTTCAGCTGCATCTCTGATCACTCTTTCGATTTCCTTAGAAAATGTTGCCCCAGAAAATCAAAATCTTGATCAACTCAGTGTGTTCTCCAAGTGATCCTCAAGCCTCCTCTTATACTTTTCTCGTTGACAATTCAACAGCCGAGATTAAGTTCCTAATCAACGGCTAAGATTAACTCTGGCTTGATCCATCACTTTTGGACCCTTCTAACACAGTTTATATTAATTCACATTAATATTTTATTTTCCCGAAGTTTAGACTTAGAGACTCCATTAAAAATATTAATTATTTTAATATCTCCCAAACTTGTTAGATTCTGTCCAAACCATTTTTGGGTATTGGAGATCTCATGTGCTTTAGCCTCTCCACCAATTTTCGTGGCTAGATCACATCCAATGCTACCCCAAATCAACATTTTCTCACAACTTTCAATATAATAGTGTCATGGGCCCTCATATTATATCATGTAATAAGCTATTGGGCTTGAGGAAACTCTGTTATTTTGTATTTGCATACTTTCTTAATACAATCAAAACTTTCGGGATATCTAGCTGGTGTTATCTTGGCGTTATGAGGTGATGTCCTTTCATACTACTGCTATTGTGTTTAATTTCTTTCGCATGTTCAATTAATATTAGTTTATGGTTGCCATATTGCTTGGATTCATGTGTGCAAGTTATCTTGCACATATCATTGATTTAGAGTAGTATTTTAGGGATAAGCTTGCCAATTCATTTTAGGAGGAATGTTTGGTTTATCTTACTCATTATATTGCTCTAATATTGTGCAAACTAATACGTGTTTAAATGTGTGGGAAAGATCTTTTGTATTGTGTGCAGTAATTCATCTGGAAGTGGGAGAAATCTCAATTAGATCAACTCACTCCTAGAATCACAACGATCCAAGACTCACCCATTTTTTCGCTTCAAGTTTTCAATCCAACGAAGAGCAAAAGGGATTTTTGTTAATCTACTGCTACTTGATCATCCATTTAAAATTCAAAATACTTCTTTGATTCTGTTTCTTCCAAAGTTATATCTCCTATTCAAGAGTCATTTCTAAAGCTAGGAAAGTATGGGTGTTTACTCCCATTACTTGAGCTAGTACTTTGTAAATTAAATTCTAATTTTAGTTTTGGTAACTTTTTCCTAATATTACACTAACAATTGGTACCTCTTTTGTGTTTCGCAGCCCATTGGCTCGAGCATTAGGCAGCAAGGAGCTTGAGGAGAAGCTTTGGAAAACTACTCAATTGTGTGTATGCAGGAACCCCTCACGCTATCCAAAGACTAATTTGTAGGGAGCCTATAAGCACTTGGGAGAGAGTTGAAAACTCGTCGAGGCCGTGGCCCTTTTGAGCCTTGTGAATCTCTTTTGGAGAGTTCTTTCCATCTTCAAGTTTGTTGTTGTTATATTTTTTGGGGAGAGAGTCTAGCTTTGTCAGAGTCTCATCTTTGTAAAGATCTCTCTCGCATTGTGGGTTGCCCTCTTAGAGGCATTTTTACCTGGTTTAAGCGCTAATAAAATATAAAAAAAATTGTTAGACGGAGCTTGGGATTTTTCCCATGGCATCCCCCTTCCTCATTTAGAGGAGGGATTATTGTGGGTGGCCTAATCTTGCTTTTAGTTTTTTCTTAGCTTTCTAGCTTTTAAATTTCATATTGTGCATGCTTAAAATCAATACATTGCACTCCACATGCAAATTTTTACTAATTTTGTATTTAAATTCCCACGTGCATACGCTCTCAAGTTTTGCAAACTATTTCTCTTTGAAGCATTTGCATGAAACATTAGTTTAATTTGGGGAATTAACACAATTTGCACTTCATCTAGGCATTTTAGTATAAGAAGGCCCCAAGCCTCATTAAAACTTACCACCAACTTAAGTTTGTTGAATAGACTTTTAGGGACCCTCTACCTCTATTGACTCCTCATGGTGAGATCCAAACATTTGGGCAAGGATGAGGTCTGAGAACTAGAGTTCAATTGTAACTTTGCCTTAACACTAATTAATAAAATAAACCAGGAATTCATTCCATCATATTTGTTTTGTTTGCAAAGTTCTTAAATCTCTTGTTATCTTGATGGTTTAAAGTCTCACATGCAAATCTTATTTCAAGAGGCACTTTAGATGCAAGCATTGTAATTCGTTTTAATTTTGCAACAAGTTTAATTTTTCTTGTACTTAGAAATTGACTCATCTTGTGGTTTAATTATTGTCATAAATGGTTGATTTCACTTTCAAGTACTATTATTTTGAATTGCAAACTTAATTGCATGTTGTCATCTTGGTCTAACATTTGAGTTATTTTTGTATCCTTTTGAGCAAGATAGTTTCCATGCTTTGATTTGTAGACTTATTCATCTTGAAAGCATTTATAATACCTTGTGCTAACAGTTTATTGTTTCACTTTTCAGGACTATTTTGGCTTTCCATTTGAAAGCATTTTACTTCATTCTAAGCAAATACAATTTCATTTCTTAAAGAGCAATACTTTGAAGGCACTGGTTGTTTATATATTTCATGTTTATGTTATGTATTTATGGTTATTGTTCATATCAGTTTTGTTTATAAATCTTAAAGAAATAATCTATTTAACTCTAACAATTCTCCTAGAAACTCGCATCTTTTTAACTTAACTTTTCATTAGGGACCGCCCCCCTTATCTAACCTAGGAGATAGCTCAAACAGAGAGAGTCGGGATTAGTTTGACAGCCCCTTCTCTTAGTTCCTTGCCACCAACCACACCTTGTGGGGTTGAAAGCTTTTCTCACTGACTTGTAGGTACATGTAGGCAGCAAAGTCAACATGTTTGGCGTCGTTGACAGGGACAAGCCTGTTGAAGAACCTAGGGAAAACATAATTAAGGTGATTCTTCTTTACTATGATAACAATTTGTGAAGTATTTACACAATTTATCTTAGCTTGATGTTTCCTTCATTATTAGTGTGTGTAGGTTAGGTTCATCAAACTGCTATCAAAACAAAAAGAGACAAGAACACAAATAGTTGGCTTTCTGCCAGGGCCAAAACCTCTCCCTCCTGGAGAGGAAAACCCGCAAAAAAATTCTTTTTATAGAGATTCCAACTGACGAATACCAAGACTACAACCCTTGACACATTCTGCCTCTCCAAGACCAAGACATCAATCCACTTCTCTGTCACTGCTAAGATCATCCTTATTGCTACTGCTATACTTACTACTGCTACAACTTCACTGACATCATCTTTGCTGCTCCTTCAGAGAGATCATTATCGATGTACCATCATTGAGGTCACTATTGCTGCAACAAGATCATAATGAGATTCCTGAGAGTTATATCGATATCAAAATCATGATCCTATAAATGTCATGAATTTGTCTATAACGTATCATCGAGATCCTTTTCTTTTCACGAGTATATCAAGACGATGATTATACCAAGTATACTACTGAGTTATGCATCATCATAAATTTCACTTATCTGGAATGTCAACAAGAAGGGTGAATTGATATTGTTACAACTGTGATTATGAGTATGCCGAGTAGGATAACAAATATTTACTATCATGAGGTCATCGTGACCCTTTCCATTGAACCTGTAGGATTTTTGGACCATCGAGATTGTAACCCTTATCACAGCATGTAACCCTAGTCAATGCTTCACATTACGCTGAGACTGTAAAAGAATACCACTTGGATTATCTTCATCATCAGAATACCGAGATTGCTAGAGACAAATCCGATTCCTATACAGTGATATCCTTTGAGACTTCTGCTTGTTGTGATTACGCCAAGATTGTTAGAGCTCCTGTAGTGTTCCGAAGATCTCTTCATCACTGTGCTTCCTTTCGTTGAGATGTATACCACCAAGGAGGAGGGAACTATTGTCTTTTCCTTACTGTGATTACCTTCGCACTTGATGAGAACTTCTAAGATCTGTACCCAACCGAGATCTCCCTCCTGCACCTCATACCCATCCGCAGTTCAGAGAAACATGCGAATTTTGTACTTCCTTATTTGCGAAGACCTGCACCCATCTTCACATGAAATTTCAAAGAGAGATCCGAAGTTGTGATCTACATTTTGTTGACACCTTGACGGGGTATTTATAATAATGTGTGCTCTTATTTGAGCCGACATGAATCCATGAACCGACGTGACCTCTTGCACAAGACAATGTGACTTAAATTATGCATTTAATTTATTTTGGAGTCGGAGTTAAGATCTCTTCATTGATTTCGCTTGCATATTTCTTGGAGGATTACACTTGGTCTTTAGAGGGATGCTACACATCTTGTAGGCTAGAATACATTGTACATAGGCTCTTAAAGAAATCTCCAATACATGACATGACTCTTTGATAATTAAATAAAAACCTAAAGACATCAAGAAGAAGTCTTTGACCTAATTACACTTCTTGCTCATGAAACCCATGAGGCAAGATTTACAATAATAATTTATTACATCATTTACAAAGATCATGTCATTATGAAGACCGAACCTAGTTACATTTTCTTCAACAAAGCTTTCTTGTACCTGGGAAATCAACTTAACTTTTGGTTTTAGCATTTTTGAACTTTCGATTTAGATTCTTGCTCAAGTGGCGACTCCACTCAATCCAAATTTTGCAAGAGTCTCTACTACAAGAAATTCAAGTGATCTTGTTAGCCCCTCGTAATCCTGGAAGGGTTTTTAGAGAGAGGTTGAATAGATTTTCTCACAGTAGAGCTCTTGCTAGTCTTGGGCAAGAGACTATTTCTAATATTCATTTGTTTTTCCAGGAACAAGTAGAGCCTAACATCATGAATGATGTTTTTGCTCCTTGTGACTTCACTAACATAAATGGCTATCCTCACAATATCCCTGACAAGACTATTGAAAAGTTGCTGCCCTTTCAAGGTAAAAATGCCATTAGTGCTACATCACATGTGAAAAACTTTAATGTTTGTATCTTTAAATGGTGTAACACTGCTAAATATGAGGATGTGAAGATGAGACTTTTTGTTTTATCTTTAGAAGATGATGCTCTTGATTGGCTCACTAACCAACCTGCTAACTCATATAACTCTTTACAAGTCAATGTAACTGCATTTTTAGATAAGTTTGGAGATAAGAAGGAAAATAGGCATTTGATCAACATTGTTAGCAATATGAAGAACAATGAGAACGAAACCATGGAGGAGTTTAACAAGAGATTCAATGGATTAGTAAAAAACATGCCCTCTACTGTTAAACCTCCTGATGAATTTCTTTTATGCTCATATCTGGATGCTTTTGGTGTTGACATTGCTTATGAGTTGAGGAGGAACGAACTTGTGAATTTAGGTGTAGCTCAAACTGAAGCCTTAAAAATGGAAAAGGCTAGAAAGAAATCAGGAAACTCTGAACTCCCTGGTTTCACTAGAGGGCCATCAAAATTGAATGATTCCAAAGGCAAGGCCAAAGAAGAGACTACACATGATCCTATTAAGGAGTTAACCCAACTCATCAAGAGTATGGAGGCAAATCACACCAGTCAAATGAATGTTATCCAAAATCGATTAGTGGACATGGAAAGAAATCAAGGTGGGAGATTCCCAAATAGAGGAAATGATAGATGGCAAAAGAAAGGACCTCCCAATGACCATACACCACCTAATACACTTGAGTCTACAAATTTAGTTGATGATTCCATGCCTTATTGTAGACCTTGTGATGACATACATGATCAACTCACTTGTCCTTAAGCAAGAAGGATCCTAGAAGGAGATATGGTGGGAACAAGAGAGCAAACCAATGTAGTTGGAAAAGAGCATCATTTGTCCTTGGAAAATTGGATGGGAGGCATGGAGAGTAGTCAGAAGGTAAATAAAAAGTCTCCATCCTCCTATGGTATAAATAATTTTGAAGATTTGGATAGGATCACTGAGTTATATAGAGAGAATCCTTCATCAACTTAGATTTTAGACATAGCCAAGGATAAGGAAAGGGGAAAGAATAAAGAAAGAAATCATAGTAAAACTTTTACGCCACCCACATCGAAGTTGAACATTGAATTGGGAGGATGGATTAATAATGCTAAGATTTTAGTTCCTGTCACTGAAATCATGAAGATTCCCTCCCAAAGATATAAATTGTTGAAAGCCATTGATGCTCCCAATGGAAAAGAAATGTCTAATTTTTCTAAGGATAGATATGAGGATGCCCCTATCACTCTGCGAAGTAGTGATATGTGTAGAGATAACAGAGACCACCAACCTTTTTCATCACTATGTTGGTCAATGGAATGCTTTTACACAATTGTATGTTTGACTCTGGGGCATCATCTTGTGTCATGACTAAGAAAGTCATGAATCAGTTAAATTTGAGGATTTCTAGACCCTACCACAACATTTGTGCAATGGATTCAAAGATCATTGAAGTTTGTGGTTTGATAAAAGATCTTCAAGTCCACCTAGTTGTAAATCCTGACATTATGATCACCATGGATATTGTGGTGATTGATGTGCCTGATGCTTGGGGGATGTTATTATCTAGAAAGTGGGGAGTTGATATTGGGGGTAGTTTGCAAATGGATTTAAGTTATGCTACCATCCCTAATAGAGAGAGCGTCATGGTTAGATTGGATAGGGAATTGGAGAGAAAGTTTCATATAGAAAATCCCAAGGAGCCTCATAATGAAATTGTGTATGAATATGATAACATAGGAAACTATGCTATCTGGGCTAATTCTTTTCCTCCTTTGGACAAGGAGGTGGATTGTAAGAAAGATGAAGTTTGGCACATGAATTTTGATGGTGCCCATTCTAGGTATGGTAAGGGTGCTAGAATTGTCCTTACCTCCCCTCTTGGTCACATATTCAAGTTTGCCTATAGATTGGAATTTGATGCAACCAACAATATAGCAGAGTATGAGGCTCTATTGTTGGGTCTTGCATTGGCAAAAGACTTGAGGATAAAGTTGCTTAGTATCAAGGGGAATTCTGATCTAGTATTCTTCAAACTAAGAATCAATTTGCATGCAAGAATGATAGATTAAAGAAGTATCGGAATGTTGTTTGGGATAATATGGAATATTTTGATGCATTAGACCTTCAAGCAATTCCTAGGGAAGGAAATAAACAAGTTGATGAGTTGCTTGTTGTTGCACCTACATTATAGCTTGGATAGAACTTGAAGGATGATCAAATGAAGATAGATATTATCTTTAGGCCATCAGTTCCTGATAATCTCGAGCATTGGAAAATCTTTAATGATGAAAGCCAAGTGGTTTATTTTTTAAATAATATGGAGGAATTTTCTGAATTTAAGGCTAGCTACAAAGAGGAAGGATGTGATCATGAGGAGCGTAATGTGGTGACAAATCCCACTCCTAGGGAACATGTAGCCTTGGAGCAAGTGTTTGACAAACATGATGCATCAAAGAGAAAAGATGATAAGAAAATTGATCCAAGGGAATTTATTGAAGTGAATATTGGTACCCCTCACGATCCAAAGATTATTAAAATAAGCAAGTGTACCAATGAGCAAGAAAGGAAGAATTTGATAAACTTACTTCATGAATATAGAGATGTTTTGGCTTTTTCATATGATGAGTTGAAAGGTTATAGGGAAGATTTTATGGAACATACTATCCCTCTTAAAGATGAAAACGCCAAACCCTTTAGGCTGAAGCTTAGATAAATCAATCTTAAGTTAGCTCCCTTGGAGCAAAAAGAATTGAAAAAGATGCTTCAAGCTGGTATTATTTCTCACACTAGGCATTCCACATGGTGTTCAAACTTGGTTATTGTAAGGAAGAAGAATGGATCAATCAGGCTATGTGTATATTTTCGAAATCTTAATTTAGCTTGTAAAAAGATAATTACCCTTTACCTAATATGGAAACATTATTGCAAAGGGTAACAAGATCTGGAATGATGTCTTTGTTAGATGGATTTTTAGGATACAACCAAGCCTTGATGAAGAAGGAGGATAGACATAAGACAACATTCACCACACCATGGGGTATTTTTGAATATTTGAGAATTCCTTTTGGATTAACGAATGCTGAAGCAACTTTTCAAAGGGCTATGGACTATGTCTTTAAGGGTCTAATTGGGAAATTTATTGAAATCTATCAAGATGATTTAACTATTTTTTCTAAAAATGGAATTTCCCATATAAGCCACCTAAGGCAAATTTTTGATAGGTGTAGAGAGTGTGGAATATCCTTAAATCTTGCTAAATCTATTTTTGTAGTTACTGAAAGGAAGTTGCTTGGTCACATCATTTCAAAGGATGGGATCAAGATCGACTCTGAAAGAGTTGAGGCTATTCAAAAAATTCATTTGCTCATAATATTAAAACACTTCAATCCTTCTTAGGAAAGATTAATTTTCTTAAAAGGTTCATTCCAAATTATGTTGAGATTGCCAAACCCATCCAAACCATCTTAAAGAAAGATGTTAAGTTTGTTTGGGGAAATGAGGGTAGAAAAGGTTTTCACGAAATAAAGGATTCTATTGTCAAAGCACCTGTTCTAGTGAGCCCTGATTATTCAAAGGAGTTTTTGATTTTCTCTTTTGCATCCGAAGATACTATTGCCGGTGTGTTGCTTCAAAAGAATAATGAAGGGCATGAGCAGCTTATTGCTTTTATGAGTAGGTCCCTTCAAGGGTCTGAGTTGAAGTATAACACCATGGAGAAACAAGCTTATGCTTTAGTCAAGTCTCTTAAACAGTTTAGAGTTTATGTGGGGAATTCTATGATAATTGCATTTGTTCCCCACTCTGCTGTAAAGGATATTTTAGTCCAAGCTAATTGCTTAGGAACTCGAGCTAGGTGGGTCTCGAAGATTCAAGAGTATGATTTGGATATGAGACGTACCAAGCTTGTGAAAGGCTAGGGACTGGCCAAAATCTTGACTGAAGGAAATGAGAAAGCGATAGTAATGATTTTGTCAAAATGATTTGGAATTAACTTCATCAGAACTTCGAAGATTGGGTCAAATTGAATGGTATAAAGACATTATTTATTATTTGCAAAATTAATCAATGTCCTAACCATTTAGTTGGCCACAAGAGAAGAGCATTAAGGCTTAGAGCAACTAAGTATTGCATTATGAAGGATGGTCCAGGTTCGAGAAATCCGAAGGGGGTAATACTTAGGTGTGTTGAGAAAGTTGAAGCCAAAAAGATTCTACATGAGTTTCATTCAGGATTTTGTGGAGGGCATTATGCTGCTAAGACTACTACCCATAAAATCTTGAGAGTTGGTTATTTTTGGCTTCTATTTTTTATGATGTGTACAAGTATGTTAGAGGTTGCCAAGCTTGTCAACTATTCACTGGGAAGAAGAAGTTAGCTTCTTTGCCTCTTCAACTTGTGGTCGTGGAGGCTCCCTTTCAACTTTGGGGGTTATATTTTATAGGGAAATTTAATAAAAATTCAAATAATAGCTACTCATGGATTATAACTGCCACTGATTATTTTCCTAAATGGGTAGAGGCCATCCCTACAAAACAAGCCACTGGAAAAGTAGTAATAGATTTTCTTGAAGATAAGATTATCACTCGTTTTGGTGTCCTTGCCAAGATTACAACCGACAATGCCAAGCCTTTTAGCTCTGTTGAATTCTCATCGTTTTGTTTTAAGTATGGCATTGTTTAATCCCATTTATCAAACTACTATCCTCAGGGTAATGGCCTAGCAGAGTATAGTAATAAGAATTTGATAACCATAATCAAGAAGATAGTGGGGGATAACAGACAGGCATGGGCTAGTAAAATTAAATATGGTTTGTGGGTTGATAGGATTACAAAGAAGAGTTCTACTGGGAAGAGTTCCTTTGAGTTAGTTTATGGCTTGGATGTTACCCTTCCTGTGCATTTGAGGCTATAGCTTATCTGTTGTCGCATAGATCGTCACGACAACGCTCAGACCAGGGGCTATCACTCTGATCCCCGATCTCTCCGTTTAAGCCTGTCTCCCGCGGCTAAGGGGGGTAGACCCTATGGGAAAATGATTGACCAACTGTGAAACAGTTGGGTTGGAAGACACGAGGAAACAAGCACTCAATTGATTTGTTAAATAAATAGACCAGTGCCTTATGAAGTTAATGTTTAAATGATTACTTACTAAATGTTGCAGAAATGTAAACCATGCAGAGCAATCATTTAATTTCAAATAACCCGGGCGGAGATTAACTTTTATCAAATGCAAGAAAATGCTTAACGGCTTAATGATACTCCAGCAATTTAAAACTTCGAAAGATAAAGTGCGATACACAACCATGTAGTTTTAAACTCTAACCAAATATCTCATTCATGTAGCTAATCTTCAAAAATGATTAATCAAGCATGCTAAATCACATAAAGATGATAAACATTGATTCCATATCAAAATTTTAGCCTCAGCAGAAAAGATAAAACGTGATAAATCCCTGAGGACTGAATCTGGCAAAATGGTTCCAAAATGCTTTCAAATAAAACAAGACTAGGTTAACTAAAGTCTAAATAAATGAGACTTTAAATCTAAAACCTAAACTGTAGAAAATAAAATTTTTATATTTTTTATAACTTTTTTTTTAAATGATTTAAAAAAAAAAAAAGACTTGAAATCAAAATTTAAAACTAAAACTAAAGTCTAAAAAAAAGGACTTTTATTATTTTTTATTTTTTTGAATGAACTTAAAACTTAAATCAAAAATAACCTAGAGCCTTTACAAATTGAGCTAAACCTAAAGGATCTAATGCTAAAATCAAAAGCTTAATAAAAAAATTTAAACCTAAGTCCAAAGAACATAAAAATGAAACATCAATATATATATCAAAAAAAATCTAAAAAAAATCCTAAAGCAAAATCGAATTTTTTATTTTAATTTTTATAAACCTAAAACAAATCAAACAAAAAAAAGACCTACGTTAACTCCTAATCATGAAATAAAATGAAGATCTAAACCTAGGCTAACATTACCTTACCATTCAACGCATTAAAAAAAAAAAAGACTTGGCCCGTAAAAATAAAAACGTGATTCTTACAGTCTTTGCAGGTGACGGCGGACGGAGAGGATGCAGCGAGGAGTAACAGCAGCGTGAAAGAGAAGAGGCCCACGCGGGTTTGGAGGTGATGCCCAAAAAAAAGATGCAAGAGGAATTGATTTGCAGGTGGCCCGTCGATCCAAATAAACTGCGTTACCCTGAGAAGAGACTGCGTTTTTTGAATGCTGTTGCGTGTGCTTACAAGGATCAGCTAACTTGCGGATGCGGAAGGGTATGCGTACGGCAACTGAATAGAAATGCGACTTTGCAGAAAGGGGATGGTGGCCACGCTTATGTGAGCAGCGAACAGCGTGAGGAATATGCAGGAAAAAATCGATTTTTTATGAGCGTTTTGAGTTTGTTGTCTTGTTGTGCGTGAGGACAGAGCTGGATGCACAGAATGATGATTTGGACAGAGGTTTCTGAGCGGATTTGGTGGCAGACAGACTGCAAAGAATGAAAGCTGTTGAAGGACGCCTGAACAGATAGGGAAATGATGCGTAAAGAGTGAGGTAATGAGTAAGTAGCAAAGACGACAGCTGCATGTGATGAGCAGAAACAATGGACGCAGGAAAATGCCAGCATAATTTCGAGAACTTCTTCCTGAAAATGAGAATAGATCTTGAGCAGTAAAACAGTTTTGATAAACCCTCGAAATTCTTCAGAAACCCTGCAAACTGGAATAAAAAAATCACCCAAAAATGATATGTGCATAAAACAAAATTAAAAGCCTAGATCAGCTAAACAGCGTTTACAGCTTTTGACTCTTAAACAGCCAGGTTTATCAATAACAGCAGTAATATTATCAAAATTCCAGATTTACTATGAAAAACTTCAGAAATCTCTCATGCAAATCAGAAAACAAACTTAAATGATAAACTCAAGATCGAATCTCGCTGGGCTCTGCAAGAGAATGCTTGTGGGAGTTGGCTGGTTCAGCCGAGAACTTCCCCAAATGCCCACTGATCTTCTTCAATAAGGGTTTCCTACACAGCTCACTTCAACCATCAATAAAGAGAGAAAAACAGTACTAGATCTCAGATGCAATGGAGATACCTGCCATTATTTCATAAATTCTAATACCATTCAAACCCTAGCAAGTGAACAAGATACCTGTGTTCAGCAATACTCTACAATAAGCTGTTACTAATGGTTGAAAATTAAAATATCCAGAAAATAAAATAGCTCACAGCACTTCAAGAGAGTAACACCAGCAAGATTTCAACCCCAAAGTCTTTCTTTATTAGCACCAGAAAAAGTTTACAACAGAGCTTTCTTCAGCACAAGACTCACAGATCGAATGATCTCAAATGACCCTTAGCACTCTATTTAAAGGAAAAATTCCTAACGGCTAGTTCGAGTGATCCATATCAAAATGATCTCGACTGTCGATGAGGATCAAGATATCTCTTAATCTCATCCGTCGAATTTTTAATGCATTTAAAAAAATTATTTATTCAAAAAAAAATATTTTATTATTATTATTTAGGTTTTTATTCTATTTTTTTTTTTTTTTTTTTTTTTTTTAAATGGATCCTCAAACTTAGCCTTTGAAAAAAAATTCCCTAGGACTTAGGACTTAGGACTTATGAGGGGATTAAAACATTTCCTAACCCTCAAGATACTTACATCTTGACTTTTACAATTTTACACCTCAAGGGGGAAAACCCACTTGAAATAGACCCTCATAGACCACTCAATTATGCGACCAAACATAATCTAGCAGATCAACACACTAGGATTCTCCTAAGATTCTAATGACAAAATTCATTCCGGTTTTGGGGTCAGTTTGAAGGAAAACTCTGCCGATCATGGACCGGTGAGACAAAAAACCTTTCGGAATGTAGATTATCACTAGAAAATTAGGTCCACCTAGGCAATTTACATACATGACTCAACTCTGCTAAGATTATTTACAATTCAACATGCAGACTGGGTTTACAATTTAATATGATCAAGTCGATGATGACTATCGAATGGCATGAACACGTCGATCAAGCGCTATCCCTTTTTGCGAAGAAAAGGCAGTGTACTGCTTATAGGTAGTTGACATGTAGTGGTCAACATTACCAATTGCTACAAAGTTTTACATTTGATAAGGATGTTGTGCAACGTAGGATTGACCATATTGTAGAATTGGATGAAACCATAACACGAGCCTTTGAGCATTATTGTAAAAATCAATCTAAGATAAAAAGAAATTTTGACAAATCATCTAGGAATAGTATGTTTTCTAACAATTATATAGTTTTTCTATGGGATCGTAAGAATGAAAATTCAGGAAATCACGGTAAGTTTGATAGTTTGTGGCTTGGACCATACATTATCAGGGAAGCAGCTGGACAAAATTCCTACCATTTGAGCACTTAGGATGGAGAACCACTTGAGTTACCTGTGAACGGCCAACTGCTCAAACTGTTCTACAAAAAAAATATCTGATGCCATGGAGCATCTTTTTGTATCATATTTCTAACCTTATCTCGTGTCATTTTTGTTTAATTAGTTTTATTTCATGAATAAATTATCATTTACGCTCTTAGAATAATTCAATTTCTTCATTTCTATACTTGATTTCATTTGATGATATTTTGAATTGATACTACTGATATATGTCTTTTGTCGGTGGATGCAGATTTCAGGTTCTTGCACACAATCACTTCATTTCTAGCATGCATCCCCATATGGAGCCAAATGTTGACAACTGGAGTCGCCCCCGATGATTATATGAAGACTCCACACCCAAGGATGATCCAGAGGACAGTTGTGCCATCATATATCAACAGTCAACAAAGTTTTTAAACTCTACTTCTATCTTATCATTATCTTTCTTATACCCAGATTCCACACCCTGCGGGGAATTGTAATAAGTGATACTAGTAATGATGAGTTTTGAGTCTGTAACAGGCCTAGGATGTTGGGACTCGATCAGCAAACGAGTACACATTGAAGTGTTTTTTTGTTTGGTTAATTATCCCTTCTTTTTCAAAGGGGAATAATTTTCTAAGTTTTTTAACTCACTTTTTACCCAAAGCTGGGGTCACAGTTTGAAGTTTGAGCCCCTAACACATCTTAGCGTCTAAAGTCGATGTATATTACCATACTAAATCACAAAAAAAAATTGTGGAATTTGGTTAGGTCTAGGTAATCATTTTTTAATTTTTTAGATTTTTCGCACTATAGAAATTGCTAATAAAATTGTATTTGTAATGTAATAAGTGATGTCTAGAGAAGTTGTATGGGGTATGAGTAATGAAATTTGCACCTCTCACCCTCAACTTTCTACTATGACACACTTTGATGAGTTAAAAATGTGTTTTGAACCCTCAAAACCCACTTTTTCTAGGTTTAGTGGGAAATCTGGTAATTAACTAAGCCATAAATTAAATAAATGGAGAAAAATAAATATCTACAAATGCTAAATGTTGTGGAAATGATGTAGAAAATTATGGGGAAGTTAAAGTGAAGTCTCAAGGTAAAGTGGACTCCTAAAATCAAAGAAATGACATGTGCTCAAATCAAAATGAATTTTTGGCATTAAAGGAGAAAGTTGCTCACTTCGAAATTTGAATTTGTGAAGTTAATGCACATTTGGCAGGATTTGGGAGAATATTTGGTGGATATTTTTGTGGGAAATTGTCACCACATGGGTTACCACGCATATACACTTGTCGTTTTATCATAAAATTTGAATTCAGCACATAAGGGAAGAAGAAAATGATGTCCACTTGCCAAAATTCGACTTTTACACTTGGCATTGGAGCTTCATTTAACAAATTCGAATTTCTCTTTGGGATTGTCACCTCATGCCACTTGTTTAATCACTTCTACATTGGGATTGGCTCCAATGTCATTCTTCATTTGGATTTGCTCCCAACTCTTTATATAATAGAGTCTTGGGCTCTCATATTGTATCATGTAATAAGCTATTAGGCTTGAGGAAACTCTGTCATTTTGTACTTGCATACTTTCGTAATACAATCAAGACTTTGGGGATATCCGGCTGGGGTTATCTTGGAATTATGAGGTGATGTCCTTTTATACTACTGCTATTGTGTTTAATTTCTTTCGCATGTTAAATTAATATTAGTTTATGCTTCACATCTTGCTTGGATTCATGTGTGCAAGCTATCTTGCACATATCATTGATTTAAAGTAATATTCTAGGGATAAGATTGTCAATTCATTTTAGAAAGAATGTTTGGTTTATCTTATTCATTATATTGCTTTAATCTTGTGCAAACTAATACGTGTTCAAGTGTGTAGGAAAGATCTTTTGTATTGTGTATAGGAATCCATCTGGAAGTGAGAGAAATCTCAATTAGATCAACTCACTCCTAGAATCACAGCGATCCAAGACTCAGCCATTTTTTCGCTTCAAGTTTTCAATCCAACAAAGAGAAAAAGGGAGTTTTCTTAATCTATGGCTACTTGACCATCCATTTAAAATTTAAAATACTTCTTTGATTCTATTTCTTTCAAAGTTATATCTCTTATTCGAGAGTCATTTCTAAAGCTAGACAAGTATGGGGGTTCACTCCCATTACTTGAGCTAGTACTTTATAAATTAAATTCTAAGTTTAATTTTGGTTTCTTTTTCCTAATTTTAAACTAACAATTGGTATTTTTTTGGTTTGCAGCCCATAGGCTTGAACATTGGGCAGCAAGGAGTTTAAGGAGAAGCTTTGGAAAACTACTCACTTGTGTGTATGCAGGACCACCCTCACACTATCCAAAGACTGATTTCTAGGAAGGCCATAAGCACTTGGGAGAGAGTTGCAAACTCATCGAGGTTGTGGGCCTTTTGATCCTTGTGAATCTTTTCTGGAGAGTTTTTCTCCATCTTCAAGTTTGTTGCTGTTATATTTTTTGGGGGGAGAGTCTAGCTTTGTTAGAGTCTCATCTTTGTAAAGATCTCTCTCATATTGTGAGCTGCCCTCTTAGAGGCATTTTTAACCAATTTAAACGCTAATAAAAGATAATAAAAAATTGTTGGAGGGAGCTTGGGATTTTTCCCATGGCATCCCCTTTCCTCATTTAGAGGAGGGATTCATGTGGGTGGCCTAATATTGCTTTTAGTTTTTCCTTAGCTTTCTAGCTTTTAAATTTCATATTGTGCATGCGTAAAATCAATACATTTCACTCCACATGCAATTTTTTACTAATCTTGTATTTAAATTCCCACATGCATACGCTCTCAAGTTTTGCAAACTATTTCTCTTTGAAGCATTTGCATGGAACATTAGTTTAATTTGGGGAGTTAACAAAATTTGCACTTTATCTAGGGATTTTAGTGTAGAAGAGTCTCAAGCCTCATTAAAACTTACCTCCAACTTAAGTTGGTTGAATAGACTTTTAGGGACTCTCTACCTCTATTGACTCCTCATTGTGAGATCCAAACATTTGGGCAAGGATGAGGTATGAGGATTAGAGTCCAATTGTAACTTTGCCTTAGCACTAATTAATAAAATAAACCAAGAACTCATTCCATCATATTTGTTTTGTTTGCAAAGTTCTTAAATTTCTCGTTATCTTGATAGTTTAATGTTTCACATCTTATTTCAAGAGGCACTTTGGATGCAAGCATTATAATTCCTTTTAATTTTGCAACAAGTTTAATTTTTCTTGTACTTGAAATTGACTCATCTTGTGGTTTAATTATTGTCATAAATGGTTGATTTCACTTTCAAGTATTATTATTTTGGATTGCAAACTTAATTGCATGCTGTCAACTTGGTCTAACATTTGAGTTATTTTTGTATACTTTTGAGCAAGATAGTTTCCATGCTTTGATTTGTAGACTTATTCATCTTGAAAGCATTTATAATATCTTGTGCTAACAATTTACTGTTTCACTTTTCAGGATTATTTTGGCTTTCCATTTGAAAGCATTTCACTTCACTCTAAGAAAATACAATTTCATTTCTTAAAGAGCAATACTTTGAAGGCACTAGTTGTTTATGTATTTCATGCTTATCTTATGTATTTATGGTTATTGCTCATATCAGTTTTGCTTATAAATCTTAAAGAAATAAACTATTTAACTCTAACAATTCTCCTAGAAACTCACATCTTTTTAACTTAATTTTTCATTAGGGACTACCCCCCTTAGCTAACCTAGGAGATAGCTCAAACGAAGAGAGTCGAGATTAGTTTGACAACCCCTTCTCTTAGTTCCCTGCCACCAACCACACCTTGTGGGGTTGAAGGCTTTTCTCACTGACTTGTAAGTAGGTGTAAGCGACAGGGTCAACACATCCAAAACCAAACATAGGAGTTTTTGGAGCCCCAACAACTGGAGTACTGGAAACCTCAAACACTGGAGTACTAAAAGCACCACATGTTGAAATTTCTAAGTCTTCCTGCATTATCTAGTTTATTTCACCTACTTGTTTATTCCTTAACAAGCTATAACCATATAAATACTGAAAATAAACACAAATGCAATCTCAACCATCTACAGATCATCAACTGAAAAAATAGACAAACACACAAGGGACACTGTTATTTTTGGACAATCGTGCCCGGAAAAACCCAACTTGGGAAAACCGGTGCAGCAGTTCTGAGGGTTTTATTATTAAGTAGCTTTCTTGAGTACAAATAGGGTGCCAAACTAGCTCTCCCAACAGAGAAATCAATCTAGCAATAGTACCTCTCTTCGGAAGCAGATATTCAGCAAGTTTGCATCATCCCTCCTGGGCTCTGCGTCACTCTGAAGCCCCATGCGTAAGCCTTCTGCTGCTCTACGCTGGCTCTCTGGGCTTCTGTGTCACCCACGCAGGCCCTGCTAGCCTCTGCGCAGTCACTCTGGCCCTCTGCATGGCTCCTCTTGGCTCTGCCTAGCCTCCTCAATCTCTACGCTGGTCCTTCGGCACTATCTTTGCCTCTCTGCTATGCACTCACTGCTCCTTGCTATAACTCAAATAACTTGTTTGTATTTTCTCAGCAAACTCTGCTCCAAAAAATCGAACTGACTGATCAATCTTGGTGTATCTCCAACTAACCCTCAAGCCACTCTTATACTTTTTTTGTTAAGTCTTCAACAGCCGAGATTAAATCTCTAATCAACGACTAAGATTAGATTTGGCTTGATCCATGTCATTTAGAATATTCTCATCCAATTTTATATTAATACCCATTAATATTTTAATTTTCTTAAGTTTAGACTTAGGAACTCCATTGAAAATACTAATTATTTTATTATCTCTCTAATCGGGTGGAATTTCCCCAAACCATTTCTGGGACTTGGAAATCTCATGTGTTTTAGCCTCTCCGCCAATTTTCATGGCTAGAGCACATCCGATGCTACCCCAAATCAACACCACAATAAGGCACACTTCCTGCATCCTATGTAGATCTTATGCTACCAAATATTAGTGTTGAAGTAAATCTAATTGCAGGAGTGATTCCAAAGATTGTGTGGCTCCTTAATGTTGGAGTAGATGCTGCACCGAATGATGGAGCTAGTTGATAAGAACTTGTTGTCGCATAGAATGTCTAGGCACCGCGACAAAGGCTTAGATCGAGGGTTGTCACCCTGATCCCCAATCTCTCTATTTAAGTTGTCTCCCTACAGCACACTAAGGAGGGTAGACCCTATGAAAAAATGGAATGAAGAAGAACTAGTTGGGAACCAACCAGTTCGGGAGACACAATGAAGCGATCAAGTACTTGATTAAGATTTAGCAAGACTTATAGGATTTGATTAGATTTTAAACGGTTGATACCACTGCCTTATGGAATCAATGATCTTGCTAGGGAAATGAAGACCAAGTAATCGATTAGCAACTGCTGCTTAAATGAATGACTATCTTATATGAAATGCAAACCCTAAAACTAATGTGAGATGCAAGAATCTTGGTTAATTTTAGTTAAATGCCTATCTAAGTTTTAACCATTCGATCATTTCTATATTGAGCCTAATTTCCTAGTAATTGGTAGAAAGAAGATAAAGTGAAACACACTAAGGTGTGATTAACGATACCTCTCCTGAAAATCTGACATACCTGGTGCCTCCGGCGCTGTAGAGAGTTGTGGCTCTGACGACTGCAAAGTCACCGTTTTAAGTATTATTAAAAGCAGGCTACTCAAGCAAAGATGGATGAATACCTATCTCTCTATCGACCAAGCTTATTCTTGGAAGAAAATTTTATTTATGCAAAACTAACTTATATGCAAATGCACCAAATGATGAGAAGATGAGATGAACCTAGATTCAAGAATGAAAAGATGCTTATGTCGCAAAAACTTCCAATACCCAAATGAAATGTTCGCTTTATTAAAAGAAGACTCAAAATTAAACCCCTAAAGATATTACAATTAGAACGCAACCTTATTTCAAATCTTTCTGATACAATTATAGATCAAAGAGAACAAAAACTTCTTTGCAATTAATATCAACAGATGCTCAAAAAAAACTCAGTTTATGAAACAAAGGATATGCATTTTATCACAATTCCACGACAAAATACTTAATTTTCAGAAATTAATTTTTAGGATAACAGTAAGAAAAATTTTATGACAGTAGCAATATGACAATGAAAATAGTAAGTTATCAATGATATCTTTATGCCAAAAATTTACCTAAATTTTTCCAAACTTGCCCACATGAATTATCAAAAAATTTCACCCTGTTATGATGTGATTTCCATAATTATATCCGATTCGATATACTTATTATAGCCAACAATTAAGACGTGGAATAAGTCTAATGATGAATGCCCAACTCAAGAAATTAATTCCTTAATGTATTGGACAACTTAGGAACTGATTTTAAGCTAACCCACATGAAATTTTTCCACTGTTATATTTCAGACTTTAGAAACAAAATTATTCAGAACAGTGACCCAAAATGTAGATCTAGGCCAAATTCTTGATACACATTAAACATAAATGTATTTAACAAATTTTTAATTAATTTCAAACCACTTAGATGTGTTTTTCACCACTATTAGAAAGGTATATAACTGTTGTAACAAACAGTGAGGAAAAAGATGGTTTAGAGATCAAACTCTTAGGCCCTAAGCCTTGAAGATCAATTGGCCAAGTTGCCAAAAAAAAATCAATATCTGAAACACAATTATTTACCAAATTTTTTGCAAAACACCACCAATGATTAGCTTCAGAATGTCAAATATTCAAATCAGAAATGGAGCAAGGGAATCAAGGGCCAATGAGAGCTAGCACTAAGCCCAATAGAACTAGCGTTGGGCTAGAAGAAGGCAAATCTGGGCTTAGGAGCCCTAAAACTTGAAACCCTTGTTAATTTTGCTTCAGATCTTGAGATTTATTGCAAAATCTTTAATGGTTGGCCTTGGTAAAAGATTTGGGATAAGATATTGCCCTCCAGGCCTAGATCTATCTCAAAACCCCCAAATCTGCTTGAAAATCTCAGATCTGAAGATTTACTTAGCTGAGTTCTAAGATATATTTCTGCAAACAATCTTTGAGCCTAGATCTTGCCCTCCAGGGTCTAGATCTAGCTCAAATCTAAAGATTTACTTGGATGATTTCTCATATCTATTCCTGCAAACCATCTTTGAGCCTAAATCTTGCCCTCCAGAGTCTAGATCTAGCTCAGATCTGAAGATTTTCTTGGTTGCTTTCTCAGATATACTTCTACACAAGTGAAAAGAGAAAAACCTAATACCCAATATGTACAAAATAGAGAAAATCTCAAAAATCCCAAGTGTTAAAATTCAAAATTATGTTACAAAATTTCAGATCTACATAAGTAAATAACAAATCTATACAAATAATTTACAGATCTATCATATCTGAGGAGTATGAGTCTAACTTCGCTCCCAGATCTGATAATCTAAGGCTCTTAATAGCCAGAAAAAAAAATTATAGTTAGATAAATCCAAAGGCTTATATGAAGTAGGCTCTTCAAAAAATATGTGTTGAGAATTGCCTGGTTCAACCGAGGACTATCCCCAAACGCTCAGTGAGAACTTAAGAGATCTTCTGCAAACACTAGATCAACCATCAAATCAAGAAGAGAAATAGAACAACAATAAAATTATGAAGAAATAGATATACCTGCTACTTCAATCAAAATTAAAATGTTACCCTAGATCCAACAAACTGAATAAGATACCTATATTCAGATTATCTAAGAGAGTTATTGATTGATAGTTTTCACATAATATTAAATAGAAATTAAAACAATGTTACCATAAATTCATGAAGAGAAACACTACAGCGCGTTGAAACCCCAAAGACTTTTGCATTAATTCAAAAAAGTATACAAGAGAGCTTGAGAGTTTAATACACAATCCAAAGATCGGATGAACTAACTAATAAATGACCTCCTATTTAAAGATAAATCCTCCAACGGCTAGTTCGAGAGGTCCTCGAAAAAACAATCTCGACCGTTGATGAGAATTAAAATTTCTTTTAATCTCATCTGTCAAAATTTTAAATTATTGAGGAAATTCGAAATTTTTCAATTAAATGCATTTTAATTAATTCAAAAATTAAATTTTTGAATTAATTTCCTCAACATTTTGACTTTGAATTAACCCCAGGGACCAAGGGCTTAAAATTTAGCAAAATAATTAATTTACCTTAGTCTTTGGACCTCTTAAAAATTAATTTTTTAAGGACCAACGTATTTTGCCTTCGAAAAATTTAAATTTAACTAGAACCTAGAATTAATTAAATATATGGCTTAGGATTTTAATTAAATTTGGCCAAAAAATTTAATTAATAAACCTATGAGGGGATAAATTACTTTTCCGACCCTCAGGACACTTTACACCATAATTTTCACATTTTTTACATCACAAGGGGGAAAACCCATATGAAAAGGACCCTCGCAAACTACCCAGTTCTGTGACACAAAATATAATCTAGCAGATCAAGCAATTTGTAATAAAATAACCTAACCAAATAGTTAGGATTATTCCCAAATCACTTTTGCATAGACTCGATCTAGAATACTAGGACTCCCCTAAGATCCTAGTGACAAAATCCATTCAGGCTTTGGGGTAAGGCTGAAGGAAAACTCTGCTGACCATCCAAGAAAGGATCAGTGAGACAAAAAACCTCCCGGAATGTAGATCGTCACCAGAAAAATAGGTTTACCTAAGTAATTACATACATGACACGGATCTGTTGAGATTATTTACATTATACACATGCAGAATGGGTTTACATTATAACATGATCCTCAAGCTGATGATGATAGCTGGATGGCAGGAACACATCGATCAGGTGCTATCCCTTTTGCGAAAAAAGGGGTTGTACTAGTATGGGTCGTTGACAAGCAGTGGTCAACAAAACTTATACGGGCACCAAATGAAAAGAGGAACAACAATTCCAATCTAATGTAGATCTACCAAATTAGATCAGAAGTAAACAATAAATTAAATTAGAAATATAAGATATTCTAGTATTAACAAGAGCGTTCAAAATTTATAGCCCAAAAGACAAAGTGGCTTGTAGAAAATTAGTTCACCAAAGATTGAACTCTGATCAAAGAGAGATGGAGTCTTCCAAAGGTTGTGTCGCTCCCAAACGCCGGAGTAGATGTTGCACCAAATGATGGAGCTAATTGACCAAAAGCCATGGTTCTTCCAAAAACAGACAGACGAGTTTCTGAATCCACAACAGCTAGAGTACTAGAAGCCCCAAACACTGGAGTACTAGAAGCACCACAGTAAGGCACACTTCCTGCATCCTGTGTAGAGATTGCACTACCAAATACTGGTGTTGAAGTAAATCTAAATGCAGTTGTGCTAGCTGCACTGGAGGCAAGTTGACTAGTTACACCAAAAGGTTGAATTCCAAAAGTTGGTTGCATCTCACCAAAAGCACTTCCCAAAGTACTTGATTGAACAATATTTGGTGATCCAAATGCTCCAAACGCGGGATTTTGTCCAAACACAGACGTTCCTGCATATGAGAAAAGATAGTCAAGCAAATGTGCACTGCTAACTTCATTAGTTCAAAGTCCTATTTTCTAGTTAACCATCTTGTAATTAACTCAAAGCTCAGTCAACGTGAATTGTGAATGTGGACACACTAACAACTTGCATTACATCTTTTATTTATATCATAGTTTTATTCCCTATAGCTATGATGGATTGAAAACAACAAGAAACAAAATCATGCCGCTAATGATATTTGTTTCTAATCAACCTGATATGGGGAAACATTGGATTACATAGAATGTGATATCTTGAGGGGCAAAGAAATCATAAAATATATACACTGGATAAGAAACTTCTAACAAAGTAATAATCAAAGAACATCTTGCAAATTTCCAAGTTTTAAAAACTGAAGGAACATAATTGTACTCAACAGTTTCACAAGATAGTCTAATGACTTTTTTCTCGATACAGATAAGATCCATCAGGGAGTAAATAACGAATATTTTATACACTTTTACAATGGTGGACCTTAATAAATTAAACAAAAGATAAAACCTCAAAATTAATGAAAGGAGCCAGCTAACAAGAATAATGATGATCGTGATCTGATGTTAAAACTTAAAAAGTCTAGAGCAATAATGTTGGAATTTCTAATTCTAACACGTTAGAAATTCTTCCTGTATTATCTAGTTTAATTCACCTACTTGTTTATTCTTTAACAATTTATTTAACCATATAAATACTGAAAATAAACACAAATGCAGTCTCAACTCATCTACAAATCATCAACTAAATTAACAGACAAACACATAAGGAAAACCATTATTTTTGGAAAATAGTCCCCGGAAAAACCCAACTTGGGAAAATTGGTGCAGCAGTTCAGAAGGTTTTATTATTAAGCAACTTTCTTGAATACAACTAGGGTGCCAAACTAGCTCATCCAACTGAGAAATCTATCTGGCAGTAATACCTCTCTTCGGAAGCAGATATTTAGCAAGTCTGCTCCACAAAAATCTCTACAACGCTTCTCTGAAACTTTGCGTTAACCCTACTAGCCTTTGCGTCACTCTGAAGCCCCCTGTGTCAGCCTTCTGCTGCTCTATGCTGGCTCTCTAGCTTTCTACATCACCCACACAGGCCCTACTAGCCTCTGCGTAGTCACTCTGGCCCTCTGCGTGGCTCCTGTTGGATCTGCGTAGCCTCCTCTGCCTCTGCGCTAGTCCTTCAACACTATCTTTGCCTCCCTGCGATGCACTCACTGCCCCTCGCTACAGCTCAGATCACTTGTTCGAATTTTTTCAGCAAACCCCGCTCCAAAAAATCGAACTGTCTAATCAATCTTGGTGTGTCTCTCCAACTGACCCTCAAGCCTCCTCTTATACTTTTTCTGTTGAGTCTTCAACGGCCTAGATTAAATCTCTAATCAACAACGAAGATTATATTTGGCTTGATCCATGTCATTTAGAACCTTCTCACCCAGTTTTAAATTAATATCCATTAATATTTTAATTTTCCTAAGTTTAGACTTAGGAACTCCATTAAAAATATTAATTATTTTAATATTTCTTTAACTAAGTGGAATTTCCCCAAACCATTTCCGGGTCTTGGAGATCTCATGCACTTTAGCCTCTCCACCAATTTTCATGGCCAGAGCACTTCTGATGCTCTCCCAAATCAACAAATAATATTGTTGACAAACTCATTGAATTGGGATTTGCAAAAGAGGTGTTGGTACCAAAAACAGTAGTCCCACCAAAGGCAAGTTTTGTTTGACCAAAAGGATTTGACTCTGCAGGTTGAGGATATATACTTCCCCCTGCAGGCTGTTGGCTTGCAGGATTTGGGCCTCCTGCAAAATACTACATCAATCTATAAATAAAAACTAATAAGAACATAGGTACACTGATCATGCCAAGGACATATAAAATGTTAAAGAGAGAGTAACTAAAACTGCAATAATACTTGAAGAATAGCAGAGTAATAAAGTTCTACACTAACCTGACTGCTACAAAATTCACAAACTAATTGTGTTATTAATAGATCAATAACTCTAGTTCTCTCATAGTTTTCTTCCCTATAGTCAAGATGGATTCAAAACAACAGGAAACAAAATCAAGCCACCAATGATTATTATTTCTAATCAACCTGATAAGAGGAAAGACTAAATCACACAGAAAATGATATCTTCAGGGGAAAAGAAATCATAAAATATATGCACTCGAAAAGAAACTTCTAACAAAGTAATAATTAAAGAATATCTTGCATATTTCCAGGTTTTTAAAACTTAAGGAACAGAATGATACTCTTTCTAATAGTTTCACTAAATAGTTTAAAGACATTTCTTCTTGATACAGATAAGATCCATAACAGAGTACATAATAAATATCATATACAGTGATATAATGATGGACCTTTATAAACTAAAATAAAGATAAAACCTCAAAATTAAAAATTAATGAAAGGATTCAGCTGATGGAAATTGAATAAAGATGATTCTGACTTGATGTTAAAACTTAAAACATCTTGAAAAATAATACTGCTGACAAACTCAATTGGGATTTGTAGTAGAGGCACTCATATCAAAAATAGTAGTCTCACCAAAGGGATGTTTTGTTTGACGAAAGGGATTTGACTCTGCAGGCTAAGAATATATACTCCCCCCGTAGATTCTTGGCTTGCAGGATTTGGACCTCCCGCAAAATATGACTTCAACAATCTATTAGTAATAACTAATAAGGACATTGGTGCACTATGATCATGCCTGGGACACATAAAAAGTGAAAGAAAAAGTATATAAACCTGAAATAATAGTTGAAAAACAATGGAATAAGAGAGTTTTGCACTAGGATGACTATCACAAAATGCACAACTAACTGTATTATTAACAGACCAATAAATTTATGTTAGAAGAACAGCGCACGCCTCCCTACGCGTTTCCCTGACCTAGCAGCCGACTGCTGGTCTTTTCTTTGCAGCGCGAGCCCTCTGGCCTCTAGCCTTCCATGGCCTCTCCGAATCCTGCCACAAAGGGCCCCGTTGATTAGCCCGATGCAGATGCGTGTTCCCAGACCGCTGCAGATGCGTTTTCTGCCTTAGTCAAATCTCTTCAGCCTCAGGGAACTCGTCCTGCGATGTCCAAGTTTGTCAAGAAACTGGATGGGTTGCAAGAGGTTGTCCTTCCTCCTACGTTACCACGAATGGCTGCTCTCTCTTTAGCTGAGCGGGGGCTCATCGGTCTGTTCACCGGCCTATGGCCTTCCCTGAAAATTGTTCAACGATGGATCGAAAGAAACTGGGCAAACAAAGTTAACGGTAAAATCTCCATTCGTTTCTGTGGAAAAGGTTATTACACTTTCCACTTTGAATCTAGAGCAAACAAGGACCTAATCTTCAGAAATGGGTCGTACTTCATGGACTCTCGTGGTCTGTACCTGAAAAAATGGACTCCAGATTTCGATCGTGAGCTGG
Organism: Pinus taeda; assembly: GCA_000404065.3. Classification (NCBI taxonomy): domain Eukaryota; kingdom Viridiplantae; phylum Streptophyta; class Pinopsida; order Pinales; family Pinaceae; genus Pinus; species Pinus taeda. The sequence continues at coordinate 178,789 of APFE031457976.1, read as the reverse complement.
ATGTCCCTAATGCTGTTCCGGTCTGGGTTCCTCTTCCGCACCTCTCGCTCCACTGTTGGGGAGATGACTCGATTCGAGCCATCGGCAATGCTGTTGGAAAATACATTGATCGGTGTGAGCCCAAGGATAATATGCAGGCATGTGCGCGGATATGCGTTGAAGTTGATCTCGGCAAGGGTCTTCCAGAAGCAATCAAACTAAAAGTGGACGATTAGACGCATATTCAGCAACTGGACTACGAACAAATTCCTTTCAAATGCAAGGTATGTCACGAATACGGCCATTTTGCCAATCGTTGTTCTAAAATTGTTAATGTTGAACCTGCTCAATCAGAAGAACAATGGGAAACTGTAAAGAAAAAGAAGACTGCCTCTGGCTTGAAAGAAAACTTTGAAGAGGCTCCTCCCAAAACTGCCCCTCCCAAGCCTAATCCCCCTTCAGCTCCGCCCAAAGCCTCCTCCTCAGTTGTCCCTTCTCCCTCCTCTCCTCTTGGTCCACCCATCTTCCCCACCTCGAGGCCATCCACTGGTTCTCCCCTGATCTCTTCAAATCCCTTTGGCGCCCTCTCTCTCCCTGATAATGACCCCCTGATCCCCCTTGAAATTGACCCCCCCATCCTTCTTTCTCTTTCTCAATCCTCCCCCTCCCATTCCCTCGCCCCACCCCCACCTCGATCTACTAGAAGCTCCTCGAAAGAGCATGGAATCAATCAAGAATCTCAAAAAAAAGGACCGGGCAGGAAATCAAGTAAACAGCAAAGGAATGAAAATGCTCAAAAAGACATCGCCATGGGAACTCAAAATCCCATAGAAACTTATATATTGGGGCAAAATAGCAATGAAACAACACATAAGGAGCAAGGGGGACGAGCATCCCTCCGAAACCTATGTTGCAGGAAACGTGGGGGGGAGGTCCGTTTCCGGCTGGACACTGGGACGAAATGCGGAAACGCGTTTGGTACGTTCGTGAAACATGTTTTCGGTCGTACCACCACGTTTCCCGAAATGGAAACGTGGCCAGTATGTCCAGAAACGCGTTTCACGGCCGTACAGCCCACGTTTCCAAAAAATCTTGTGTTTTTTTTCAATTTTTTTTTTTAATTTGTTTTTTAATTTTTTTAGGTTATCTAGTGGGTTCTAGAAGCCTATCTAAACTTATAAAAGATTAGTTTGTCTCATTCTCTCATCACACTATTCAGCAAGTCGTTTCTCTTGGAGACTGACAGTTCTTTCAGCTAGGGTGTTTTGAGCAGTGAGCGAAGTAGATTTCAGCAGCAGGAGAAAGAGATTTCAGCAACAAGAGAAAGAGATTTCAGTAGCAGATTTCAGCAGCAGATTTGGCTCAGCTACAACCATATTTCTCTTCCCTTTTCTGGCATTTTGGGTTAGTTTCAGCCACAGAAAATTAATTTGGGTAAGCCACATTCATTTTGTTAGTTTTTTCTTACTATTTCTTCAATTTTTCTAGGGTTTATGCAGCCAGAAATATGAAATACGTTTTTTATTTATAGATTTGTTTTTTAAATTTATTTTTGTAGCAGATTTGGCTCAGCTACAACCATATTTCTCCTCTTTTCTGGCATTTTAGGGTAGTTTCAGCCACAGAAAATTAATTTGGGTAAGCCACATTCATTTTGTTAGTTTTTTCTTACTATTTCTTCAATTTTTTTAGGGTTTATACAGCCAGAAATATGAAATATTGTTTTTATTTATAGATTTGATTTTTAAATTTATTTTTGCAGCAATGGCTTCCAGCCAAAGTGCAACTGCAAGTTCAAGCCCTAGGGCCAACCCAAGGGCTGAATATTATCCCCTTTGGAGACATGTAACAAAGCTTAAAAGATGTGGAGGTGGTGGCTCATGGGAATGGCGATGTAATCTTTGCAATAATACGTACAAGGGCTCCTACCCAAGAGTGAAGGCACATCTATTGCATGGAGGAGGACAGGGGGTTTCAGGTTGCACAAAAACTGTGAATCCATTGGCAAGGAGGGCATATCAAAGAGAGCAAGATGAGGCGGATGGTACTAAGAGAAGGCATGATGACCTTACTCAAACTCCATCTAACATTGAGCCAAGGATTGTAGCTGAAGCAAGAAAGAGGAGAGCTAGTCACACTGAACAACATGAACAACCAGCACCCAAAAATACCAGAGGCCCAGCGGCATCCACTTCAGTTCAGGATAACAGAATCGCTAGATTGGTGAATGTGCAAGCAAGAGAAGAAACTGATTCCAGAGTAGCTAGGTGCATTTATGCATGTGGTATCCCATTCAATGTTGTTCGCTCTCCTTACTAGCAAGATATGATAAGGGCAGTTACAAAGCTCCTCAAGGGTACAAGTGGCCCAACTATGATAAAATCAGAACCTAGCTTCTCAAAAATGAGAAGGACCTTGTGGAGGAAATTTTAGCTCCAATTCGTTCTTCTTGGAGTAGCTCTGGGGTTACCATAGTCTCAGATGGTTGGACAGATATAAGGCGCAGACCATTGATAAATATCATTGCCACTTCCCCCAAAGGAGCAACGTTTATCAAGGTAGAAGACTGCTCAGGAGAGGTGAAAGATGCACAGTTCATTGCTGATGTTATTATAAAAGCTATTGAACAAATAGGGCCTAACAAGGTGGTGCAAGTTATCACGAATAATGCACCAGTTTGCAAAGCTGCAGGTTTAATTATTGAGGGGAGGTATGACCACATCTTTTGGACACCATGCATTGTCCATAATCTGAATCTGATCTTAGAGGAGATCGACAACAAAGTTTCCTGGATAAAGGAACTCACAAGGGAAGCAAGGGAGATTATCAAATTCATCACCAACCACCACCAGTCTCAGGCCATATTTCGAGAGTACTCCAAAGTGGAGTTGTTAAAAGTTGCTGAGAAGATATGCCTCAAACTTCGTGATGTTGCGCCGCCTTGTTGAGGTTAAGCATGCATTAGTTTCTATGCTGGTGAGTCAACTTTGGATTGAGTGGAGACAAGCAGATTCAGAGCGGGGATCTATGGTGTGTAGATTGTGCCTTGATGAGGATTGGTGGAGCAAGGTAGATTTCTTGCTAAAGTTCACAACCCCTGCATTTGAGCTTCTCCGGAGTGCTGACACTGACCAACCTTTCTTGGGAGAGGTATATGATGGCATGGATCCCATGGTTGAGAAAACTATGGAAATCATTTCGCAAGAGTCTCCACAAATTTTGTTTGTTGATGATCATTTTGCTGGTTTGATCAAGAAAATCATTGTTGATAGGTGGAACAATTTCAATACTCCATTGCACACTTTAGCACATGCTTTGAACCCCAAATTTTATGATGAGGAGCTTATTGCTCAAAGCAATGGGAAGAGGAAGGCACCCCATAAGGATAAAGAGGTGGCTAATGGGGTGAAAAAAGCCCTTATGAGAATGTTTCCTTCTCATCTACATAGGGAGGTAAAGGAGGAATTTGCCAGTTTTGCTGCAGGAATAGATGATTATGCAGATATATCAGCTTTGGAAGAGAGAAGCACCATGAATCCAGTTAGGTGGTGGATTTGTCATGGAGCAAATGGTGTACATTTGCAAAACCTTGCCATTCGTATTCTTTCACAAGTGGCAAGCTCTTCATCAGCAGAAAGGAATTGGAGCACTTATGGTTTTATTCATTCTGTGAAGCGCAATAGGTTGGGCTAACAGAACGCAGAGGATCTTGTTTATGTGCACTCCAACCTTCGCCTTGCATCTCGTAGGGGTCCAGAATACAACAGTGGTCCTTCTAAAGAATGGGATGTGGATGCAGAAAACCCTGATTTGGAGCTCTCTCTTGCTGCCCTGAATATTGAGGCCAAGTATGGAAGTGGAATTGGTGCATCATCTTCTTCAGCACCACCATCACTGTTGAGCATTGTGCTGCTTCTATTTTTGATGAGGATTGTTATGATAAGGATTAGTCTTTTGTCTCTATAGTTCTTGCAGCCTTATAGTCTTTATTGTACTTGCAACCTCATATACTAATATAAATAAAGGCTGATTTTGAGATTTTGCCCTTGGATATATAATAAAGGTTGCTTTTGGATTTTCCTATATTTTTATTTTCATTATGTGATCATTCATGACTCATGAGTAAATGTGATATAAATTTAATATTAATGTTTAAATGTAATAAATTATAATGTATCATTAATGTTTTATGATTGCACATAATATAATAATTTTTAAATATTTTTAATATATATATATAAATATATATAATATATATATATATTAATATATATATATATTCGCGTTTCCCCGTTTCCAAAATTTGGGGAGGTCGTGTTTCGTATCGCTTCCCGTTTCGAAAACTCGTTTCCATTTCCCCGTTTCGTGCAACTTAGCAATCTATCCAAGTGGGACTAAGATGGAATCAAACTTTCAGCCTCTCTACGTACCATCAGGTTTACTTGCTAACCATCAACCCAGGGATCGAAGTGTGTATCCAAAACAGAGCTCTATAACCAACACCATCTTTCCAACTTCAGGACCTAGACATCAACACAAAGTGCCGGCCAGATATCCTCCCAGGTGTTGTGCCTTGCAAAACAACCCCCCATTTCATCTTTATTATTATCTACAAGACCATTAAAATATGAAATGGGTCCCTTTCAAAATAAAATTGATGTCAATAATCCTTACTTTATAGAAATCCGATAAAGACAAGAAGAGCAATATCTCTTTAAAACATTGGAAATAAAGCAAATATGTATGCATCAAGCAAACAAAAGGCTTCCCCTAACCTGATAAAGCTATCGGCGATATCGGCCATCGGCATTCCCTTGTGCATTACTATCGCGCCCATCGGCCAAAGCCCCAACCCGATAAGGCTATCGGCGATATCGACAATCGGCCATTTTCTTGAGCACCATTATCATGCCTATCGATAAAGTCCTGACCCGATAAAGCCATCGGCGATATCGGTGATCGGCGGTTCCTTTCACATATCAAGTATTGCTCATAGACATTTCTCCGACCCGATATCGGCAATCGGCGATCGGTGGTTTCTCTTGCCAAAACTTTAATGCGCATAAGCCTTTCCCCGATCCGATATCGGCGATCGGCGATCGGCGTTGTTTGAAACATTGCTAAAACTATCCTCGCGCCCCTCCCCGATCCGATAAGATAAGGCACAGTTCTCCAAGAAAAGTCGTTAGAATGATTGGAAAGCTCGAGTTAATAACAATTAAGGCATAATCATTCCCGCTCGGCCGCCGGTATGCCCATTGCATGATTTACAAGATTTTTAGGCGAATATTGCACTAATGAGCATTTATAAGGTGGCAGGTCCTATACGGCCCCTTAATGAATCCATCCTTTCAAATCTGCCTATAGATCATATCCGCGCTGTTTTAATAAAGGCAAAGTATATCGACGTTCTTCTTTTTATCTTACTCTCAGTTGCGAGTGTTATTATTATCTAGTATTACGCCATTTTCACCCTTCTGTGCAGATTACAGATTTGTCGAGCAATTCAGGCATTATGGGAAAGAAGCAGAAGAAGGTTGCAGGCGAATTACCATCCACGCCACAACTTATAGTAAACAGTAAGAAGGGATTGATATCAGATACAACGTGCGCGGGACTCGCCAGAACTACCTGGCAAGGAACTTACGATTTGCTGGAAGCCGAGAAGCCTAAGCAGGTGGTAGAGGAAGTTATGGCAGATTCTACCAAGAAATCAGAATACACTCTCAAGGACTTGGCCGACTCTTTCCTACATAGGATAGCGGCAAGAGAGCAAATGCTTCCATACACCGATGTAATCAAATGGGCAATTGAAGAAATTCCTATCAGGGACAGAACTTTCGTTGCAAAAGATGGAAGAATTTTTGGGTCCTTCAAGCCAGAGGATTTAAGGCAAATGTATCATTTGCCTATGCCAGAGAAGGTTTACAATAGCGCATTCCTGGAGAAGTTCGCGAGTGAGAATGAAATTGAGTCTGAGCCTATCAAGGATTGGAGGCAGAATCCAGCTAAGCACAAGCATGAAGCCTCCGGTAAGTACTCAGTCGACTCCTTGTGTTCACCATATTGCTATGCCACTATAATGATGTGTAGATTATGGGGTCTGCATGATTCTGCCAATTTTACTATCGAAACGGTTCCCCTCATGGAGGCGGCAATCAACAGTTGGATTATGGATTGGGCCACCATCCTTTCGGATAAGCTCGCCCTTGCCATCCAAGAATATAGGAATAAGACCAGAGTTAGTGAAAGAATAATCCCCCCATTCTATTACAGTGCTTATATTTTGGATACCCTGTGTTTTAATTCCGAATTTCCCATTCTCGGTTGGAGGTGGACCGCACAGGACCCCTCCCCTATCCATATTTACCATCGTAAGATGTGGAAGTCGTCTCATAAAGCTTACTTGTACCATATCTGTAACGGTTTCATGATTCCTATCTATTACGCCATTTTTAATAAGCCCATTCCAAGGATTTCTTACTTAGCATCTTTTGACCTGCCATCAGTAGGTAGCTGGTTTGGTGAAGAACATTTTACTTATGTTAGAGTTTTTGGCAGTCAAGCCAACCCCCATGTCCTTCCATTATACGTTCCTGATAAATTGTTAGCCCGTGAAATTGCCTACCAACTTTCAGCAAATAATACCACACAGACTCTTAGGGTAAAGCAAAAAAGGGGCTGGCCAACTTTTCCTCTCAGATGTGGGGTTTTCACCCTCCATGATTTAAAACATGCAGAAAAAGAAGCCATGAAAATTCAAGCCCTACATCTTCCTATACTCCCAAACAGAGCATATGACCCCAAGAAATATGCATATGCCGCTCTTGAACATGCCAAGTTATCAACATTTGAGCACAAAGAGGATATTTTTGATGATATATTTACCTCAGCAGAATCAATTGGTCAGGCCCGAGAAATTGCTAGAACAAGGTATAAAGACGAAGGGTTATCTGAATTCAATAGGCTCAGGCAGCAGAGGTTGCAAACTCTGCCCCTGGATTTAATAATGCCAACCCAAGCGTCATCTTCAAGCGAGCCTGATAAGCAACGTCAGAAAGAACCCCCTGCTACAATAAAGACCAAAACTAATGAGCAGGAGGAACAATTGAAGAAAGACCAAGAGGATAAACTAAGACAAGAGCAGGCAGAGCGTTCAGCTAAAGAAAAAGAAGAACTCTTAAAACGAGAGCAAGCAGAACGCTTAAAGAAAGAAGAGGAAGACAGACTAAGAAGGGAGCAGGCAGAGATCCAGCAGAAAGAACAGGAACGGCAAGAGAAGGAGAAACAAGAAAAACTGCTCAAGGAGTTGCAATCCAAGAAAAATACCCCCGATACTAATAAGGGTACTGACACAGACCCCGAGCTGCAAAAGGAATGGCAGCATTTTAGTACCATTATTGGCGGAACTAAGGATTCACAGAATACAGAGACTCCTAGAAGCAGCGGCATACAAAATGAAGGCTCATCCCAGGTTTTGAACACAACCACCGGCCCACCTAAAGTTATGAATGTAGAAATAATTCCAAAAGGTCCTAGTGAACAAATCACTCTCCTGGTAGAAGACATTCCTCCGCTGAACGTCTTCTACAGCCCGAAACATAAATCCGTAGTAAAGAGATCAAGAAAAAGGCAGAGGATTGATCAACCTCCCCTCTTTCCTGAACAATCACTTTCGAGCAACGTAGTTTGGAGAGAGAAACTTGATCCCTCTGATGACCTGACCAAGTTGTCACAATATGCGGGAGCTTATTCAGCTGCCACTATTGACAAAGCCTCAGAGGTAGCAGTTCTCTTAAAGACAAAGGACCAGGAGATTTTGACTCTTCAAACAGAATTAGCAGATGTCAGACAAAGGGTAATGCAAGCTGAGCAGCAATCAACAGGACACCAGCAAGAAACAGTGCGCATAAGTGAGCAGCTATTAGAACAGCATAAAATCCATAGCCAATTGGTGCAACAATGGCAGGAGGAGAAACAGTCAATCACCCAAGCAGCCATCCAAAGACAGAGCGAGTTGACAGAAGCATTGGAGCAGCTAAAGGTAGCAAATGAGCAATCTTTAAAAGCTAAAAATGAATATATTGCTCAAATTACAGCACAGTTGGAAGCCATCAAGGGAGATGCGCAAATACAAGAATTCAAAAAAGAGGCAATGATAATCAACAAAGCACTTGTATCCCAAGTTAAACTCTTGGCGCAATCCCTTTCTCAGGCGGAACCACTCTGTGAATTGGCTACGACTGTAAGTGACCAGGTAGAAAAGATTAGAGCAGAGTATAATCAAGCCGAAGAAGATATCTCAAACTATCTTGAATGGCAAGATTCAAAGTCAGGTAAGCAAGCCAATTTACCTCGGATATTGGAAGTCCATAAAAATATATTGTTTACAGAATGGCAGACACAAATATTAAAGGTAGAAAGAGCAGCATCAAGATGTACATTAACCGCTAGTAATTTGGCCGATCTAGTAAATGATACTCTATATTTGGCCAATATTGCTTCCCAATGCACGCCTGGCAAAATTACTACCGCATATACATTGGAACAAACATGCTACCCTGATTTA